>APFE030836222.1:136000-241768 GCA_000404065.3 Pinus taeda | reverse complement strand
ATATAAATACAGGAAAAGTTGGAGAGAATTTCATCACAACACAACTCACATCTTCCTCTCTCATCCTAAAGAGTATGAGCTACCTGGAGGACGAATTTCAACCACACGTGGGAAGGACGAAGATGACAGACCGTACGGCTGAGCTGCAGTACGATTTTCTGCTGCTAGGGTTTCGCAGAAAGTTTGACCAGCGTTGATTTTGGTCAACGCTTGGTCCAATCAAGCTGAAAATTTGTGGAAGGTTCGATTTTTGAAGGCTGTACTACCTGGCACAAAAATCGAGGTCAAAGGGTTGACCGTTTTTGCTGCTGCGTTGACTTTTAGCTTGCTGCCCCTGCGTTGACTTTTCAGGACAGCGTTGACTTTTGTAGAATTGACTTGGGTTGACTCATCTACTGGTTGGAGGGTTGTTGTGACACATGCTGGGCTGGCTGACCAAAGGAGACTTTGCTAGTTGAAGCATCCTGTTAACCGCCGAAACGAACACACACATTTTTCCTGTTTCTGATTTGTCTTCTGTAAGATCTGCTTATATGTTCTATCTGCATTTTGCTTAACTACTTGTATGATTGCTGACAGAAAAGTGAAATTGCTCTTAGCATAGAACATCTACAAAACTTTACATAGGGCAATCCGACCATAAATTCAGGATCTGGTGTAGCCCCTACGGAAGTTAGCTGGTCACGGATCGTTTGCAACCAGAGAAGGAAGGGACCAATTTCTTCTCCCTTCTGCATCTGAAACTGTCTCAACTAACTCTCAAGCAACATCTTCCGTTGGACGAAAGTTCCCTCGTACAATGTGGTCAAGGCCTCCCACATTTCCCTTGATGTGTCTTTCTCAGCAATATGTGGGATCACATGATCCTTGACTCTGTCCAAGATCATGCACTTCGCTTTTGCCTGAGCCTCCTCGTACTTTTTGAGAGGATCAACATCAACCGGAACAACAACCGTCCTCAAGGCATAATCCTTGATGCGCTTTTTATCCAACACTGCCAGGATCTTGACCTTCTAGATGACGAAGTTGGATGCTCCATCTAACCTGTCCTGATCCCTCAATCCATTAACGACCATCTCTGCTTAAATGAATATCGAATTGGTTCTCTTCTCCCTCTTTCCTTGCTGCCCCAACAAAACTCGGATCTAGATTTCTTTGGCACTAGAAATTCTCTAAGGAACAAGCTCCCTCTGAATTTCGATTTCCTTCACGGAAATTCTTCTACCAATCACTGTCGAACCACCCCTCTGATCTCTCTTTGCTGTTGCTCAGCACTGGATCTAGATTTCTTGGCGAGAAATCTTCTGAGGAATTGATTCCCTCTACTGTGCTTTTGCCCCACTAGGTACTGTTCTGCACCAACAGAATCAACACCCCACTAGCAACTTTAGATGAAATTTGCGCTGCATCTCTAGCCTCGCAATCGGAAAAATGAGACTCAACAGTCTCTGCGCTGGCCTTGTAATCATTGCGCTGCTCTCAGCAGCAAAAGCGTCACCCAATCGGGCTGATGCAGGCTCTGCGTGAGCCTCCCTTGGTGACTGCGTCACCCTTCCTCTTCTCTCTCGGCCAGAAACTGCACTGTCTCTTGGGACAACTGTCTCCACACATATTTTCCTCTGTCCTTTTGCCAATGGCTTTTGTCCTCCTTGATCTTCAATCGCTCTGATACCATGTGAAATTTTTTGAATCTAACAAACCAAAAATCCTATTGCAATAAACTGATTTACATTATCTACTTGTGTTCTTCATTTAACAAGTTGTTTCCAGAAATATTCAAAAAATATTAATGCAAATACACTGTAGCCTACACCAATATACAGATCAAGTACTGAAAAATAAATGAGATAACCACACAAAGTACACACTTATTTTTGGACTAAATGTCCCCAGAAAAGTCCAATATGGGAAAACCAGTGCAATAGATATGAGGGTTTTATTATTAAGAAGATTTCTGAATACAACTAGGGTGCCATATCTAGCTCACCCAACATAGAATAAACCCGACAGAAGTACCTCTATCTCGAGACAGATATTTTGGTGAATCCAGCAACTGGATGAACAAACCCACAGGTGACTGCGTTGTCCCTAGTGCTGTGCAATGATGGTTGCTCCCAGCTCTGCACTGGAACTGTGTCACCCCCTCTAAGAGCTGCGTCACCCCTTCTAGGAGCTGCGTCACCTTCCGATTGAGCCTTCCCGGGTCAGAAATTGCTCTGCTGAACTACTGCTTGATCTACCTCACAGAAACCCTAGCGTTGCCACTAATTCACTACGTCAGCCCTCCAGCCTTTGCATCACCCTTTCTGGAGCTGCGCTATCTCTCCCTGGTGCTGCACTGCCTCTCTACTATGTATGCTCGGCCTTGGATTGGAGTCCCTTTGCCGAATTGCCCCTCTCTGCACTAGAAGCTCACTTTGAAATTCTCAGCAAACCACGCCCCAAACGAATTAGCTCAAGTGCTGCTCTCTTTGTGTGTATTCTCCAACTGACCCCAAGTCTCCATTTATACTTTTTCTGTTGAGAAATCAACAACCATGATCTAATCTTTAATCAATGGTTAAGATTAAATTAGACTTGATCCTCATCTCTTAGAAGCTTTTCACCCATATTTTCATTAATACTTATTAATATTTTAATTTTCCTGAGTTTAGACTTAGGAACCCCATTAAAAATATTAATTATGTTAATAAAATACAATCTGGGTGGAATTTCACCAAACGATTTATGAGTCTTGGAGATCTCATGTGTTTTAGCCCCTCCACAAAATTTCGGAGCTAGAGCACATTCAATGCTACCCAAAAATCAACATTGGAGGGTGACTTTGACTCATTTTTTACTCAAATAAATTCTCTTGACTAGATACAATATGCCCAAAAGGGCATTTAACATATTACAATGACTCTTTGGACTTCTTGATTTGAAGACAAAACCCTAGAACCACACAATGGATGCTTGACCTAAATTAAATTGAGTTGAGCATGAAAACCATGCTACAAAATAATAATAAAATTTCTTTTTCTCTTTACATCAAATGCATAAAATCATGATTACATTAGACATTATGAAGACCGAACCTAGTTACACATTTCAAGAAAAACCCAATCAAAGTCTTCCACTAATAGATTCAAATCAAGTTGAGACAAACCAAGACCTTAAATATGACCAAAAGACCTTCCTCCTCCACCAAGTCAACCTTCCAAGATGATTCTGCAAACTTCAGTAGTCTCTTCTTTCCTTCCAGCTTCAACCCAGCAATAACATAGAATTTTCGGCTCCCAACTTCCAAAATTTTGGCCCTACTATTGATCTGAAATTTTGGGCCTCCCCAACAACTTTAAAATTTCGCACGTGTGCCTTCCAGCTTCAACCCAGCAATAACATAGAATTTTCAGCTCCCAACTTCCAGAATTTTGGTCCTACTGCTGATCTGAAATTTTGGGCCTCCCCAACAACTTTAGAATTTCACACGTGTGAGTCAAAGAGAGAGAAGAACAACTCACTGCTTGACAAATATCTCCTCCTTTGCTAGGGTTTTCTCCTTCTTGGAAATTTGCTCTTCTTTTCTTCCTACAATTACTGCAGATTGAACTTCTTGGTTGGTACTTCAAATGAGGTCGAATAACTGCCAATATATAGTGAATCTATGAGGTCAAATTCTCTTGATGTGGCTGACTTGTCCTTCTTTGAGGTCGACTTGGTGGAGGAGGCCTAAATGACCTAATTTATATCAAAATAAATTCTTTGATAGATAAAGCCCAAGAAGGGTCTTTTACGTGATGACAAGGACAAGGACAAGGACTTTTGACATAAACCCTAAGCCTACAATGCAGGCTTTGACCCAAGCATTAAACCCATACTTTAATAAGTCAATTTCTTTTTTAATAAAATTCCTTTTTCCTTCTTTTGACAAATACATTACATTATGACTCAAATACAATTATGAAGACCAACACTAGTTACATTTTCAACACAATGGACCATCTGAGAAAAACAATATGAACTCAAGTGAAATCAATCATCCATTAGAGACTAAGATCATATATGCATCTAAGTGTACCAAACTTGAATGTTAAGGGCATGTTACTACCTTTAAACGAGGATCACCTTTCGATATCTAACTAGACCAAGTTTCGTAAAGGTGTTTGAAACAAGGATCACCTTCCGATATCTAACTAGACCAAGTCTCATAAAGGTGTTCCCAACCTTGATAGAGGTGGTTAATGGTCAACCCTATTAGGTGCTTCTAGCCCTCAAGGGGAAGTGACAGTTGCAAGGTCCACCCTTCAATCAATAGGTGTTAGTGTATATGTATGATAATGGAGGGGAAAAGGCTTCTTGGTTGAGTGCCATGGTCAAAGGGATCAACTGATTGGGTGTCCACATCCTAAGTGTATGAATGTAAATGAGGGAGCAATCATGGAGGCATGAGTTACCCTGATCGACTTGTTTTATTCACCCTTCTTGTGCACCTTTTACTTCTTCTTGAGAATGCTTTGTATTACCACATCTGGCTCAAGAGTTAGAACTTGCTCTTTATGATGTAGCGTTGATATTATCCCTTGAGACAGTTCATCGCTTATTAGGGTTGGGACATGCAAGGGTTCCTTTTTCATGTGAAGGAGCATCATGTGCTCAAGAACCGAGTGATGGCTAATGAGGGGGGTATAACTCATGCTAGGCTTTTTCCACATGCTAATTTATCCTGACCATCTTTTGCACTTTGATTTTCTTCTTTTTCTTTTGTTGTGGCCATGTTATGCTCTTTCATTCTTTTAGCTACAACAACCTCCAGGGAAATAGTTTTCAGATCTACTCTAGGAATGTGGACATGCAGGTGCCGAATCCCAAAGAACTAATGACAAGTTAGACCCGAAGAATGAAGGTGGTATCTGGGGCTTGTAATGTGTAATGGAAAGTGTTAAGTATGGTATAAAGGATAATGAACATGCTATCTCAATCAGGGTTTTCAAAGTAGTTCCCCTCTTATAACCCTAAGGCCTCAAAGGAGGTCCCACTAGACTAGAGCTAAGGATTAACCCCCCTGATAAGGTGAGAGAACAAAATCACAGTCAAAATCGGTCAATCTTCCAGATCACCCCTTTATCCATACTAAATGCCCTAAATAAACAAACATAAGCAATTGGTTGCAAAATGAACGAAGTACCTTTTGAATAGTATCCCACCTTCATCCAAGTGGTAATGTTGGATGGGAGAGGCATATTGTTGGTGCATATGGGGGGGGGGGGCACATGGCATATCATCATCAAATAGGTGCTGTTAAGGGGTGTTGGTTGGCTAGCTATCCGACTGGCTATCAAATGTAGGAGAAAAGTTTTCTCCTATGGGGACCCATTTAAGTGAGTGACAATAGCTAGAAAAAATAACGCATCATTAAAGTCCAAAGAGTTACCTAACTCGAGCTAGAAGAAAATAATACCAACACTTGCTACTGAATACTTGGCATCATTACCAAGCTCAACTTGTATTCCTAAGGCTTGCTCTGTTAGATTGGCAAATAGTTGTTGGGTTAATGTCATATGATGAGATACCCCCCTATCCACATACTACACGTGTTGGAACCATGTTGGTAGAAAGGCAATATATCATAGAGAATTCTTTCTTAAACTTGGGAATAAACTCATTCATCCGTGTTTTTGTTGAGGTTGCTAGTTGCTTTTGTTGTTATTTCACTTTGTCCTACTTGTCTAGACTGTAACGCATAATGCCAAAACTTATGAGAAATAAAGAAGTTGATTTTACTTAAGTCCGTTCTTAGCTGTGTGGTTGACTCCTCACTCTTTCCCTTACCCTTACTGGAACCTTTTCCTTTGCCCTTTTTTGTCTCACTAAATAGGGCTAGGTTTTCATCACTACCCTTCTTGTTGGCCTTTGATGTGTAAATCCCTTGAAATGCAACCACTGGAAATATTTCTCCTAACTAATAAATTAATTATGCAGTCTATTTTGTTTACGGCGAAATAACGAAATATTCACACTGCAATTTCTTCACCAAATAAAATACCGTGTGTTGTCGCACAGAGTGTTTAGGCAACGCGATAATGCTCAGACTGGGGGTTATCACCCTGATCCCCGATCTCTCCGTTTAAGCCGTCTCCCTAGGCTAAGGGGGGTAGACCCTATGGGATAAAGGAAGACCAACTGGGAACCAGCTAGGTTGGGAGACACAATGAGGCAAACAAGCACCTGGAGATTTTAATGATGGATAACTTGACGGATCTAAATGATTAAATCAGATAGAGTAAATGCCAAAACAAGACACGACAACAAGATAGAATTAATTTTAGACTAGTGCCTTTGATATTTTTGAATTAAGCATCAATAAAACAAGCTATCCAGAACGATTTTCAATATGTGACGAAAAGTGACAATCATAAATAATCCACAAAAACGCCCAACACTGTGTCATGCAAGATATTCCAGATTTAAGATGATTATCATTTTGACTATCATAAAAAAAATGCATTTAATGACATTAAAGAACTTTAAATTTAAACTTTAATTATTCTTTAGGCAATAATGCTTAATGGTAACCGAAAAATTTAAAATCTTAGGCGATAAAAAAAATAAATTAAAAAAAGGGCTAAAAATAAAAAATTTTAATGGGCCATAGGCCACATTTAAAATTTTTTAAATATTAAAGTGCAAATCCCTTTTGTTTAGTTTTTAAAATCTTTTAATCACCAAAATTTTATGATTTTTTTTAAATGTTTAGGATTTTTATAAATTTTTAGATTTTTAATTTTGAAACTTTAAATTTTTTTTAGGATCTTTTAAAGTTTTTTTTTATTATTATTATTCATAGTCAAAATAAACAAAAATCTAAATCTAAATGAAAACAAAAATTTGAAATTTTTATGAAACTTAAACCAAAACTCAACTTAAAAATCAAATATTAAACTAACCTAAGAAAAACCAATGCTACTAACCCTAACCATATACATGCAAGCTAAAATAAAAAAAAATGAAATAGAATGTCGAATAAGAGAGTGTCTGTTTGTTGTTGGTGCAAGTTAGTGACGACGGGAGTTCTCGACAACAGACAGAGGGCAGCGATGGTAGCTCGGGCAAGGGGACAACGTGGAAATGATGACGCGAGGAGACCAATGGCAATGCGCTGCGGGTTTGGGATAGCAACAACGAGAGGTGAGCTGTGGGTGTAGCAGACAACGCGTGAGAATGGAGCGAGGAGAGCTTGGAGGTTGCAGGTTGTGGAGATGGTGAGAAAGGGGCGTGCGTATGACTCCAATGCAACGGTGATAAGGTCGAGGAGAAAGCTGGAGTAGAGCAAATGGGAGCTGCGTGGATTTGATTGATGGAATGGATCTCGTATGAGAGATTGCTGTGGACGGGAGAGGGCTTCATGCAGGGGAAAGATATCTGCGTGATGCGTAGAAGGAGAATGCATGGTGGAGGAAAAGGACTACGCTACGATAGGAGGTGGAATGCCTGTGGTTTGAGAGGATGAGATGGATGGGCAACGTATAAGGATTTAGAACCACACAACAAAGGGATAGCAGCGTGTAGATAGCTGCGTGAAGTTTGGCAGCAATCCAGGAGCTGTGTGGAGGAGGAAGGGCTTTGACGGAGGGGATGAGGGTAGGTCGATGAGGGGAATGTGGGCAGTGATAGTGAAAGGGAACTTTGGTCGAAAATGCGTTTGGAGGCAGCAGATGAGGTGCGAACAACGTTGGCAGCAAGGGATAGAATGAAATCGCAGGTTATGGAGAAAACAACTACGTGGAGTTCCTTGCAAGCGTGGTGCAATGGCAGCAGAAGGGAGCCACTGAGAATGAAGTGTGAAATGGATGGAGAGTTTGTTGCATGCCTAGGGCAGCATTCAACCTTAATAAAATTTTCGAAAATTTCATGCAAAAATAAAACCCCAGGCAACAACAGACAAATGGCTTGGAAAACCTCGAATTTCTTCAGAAACTATAACGACCCATCTATAAATATAAAGATTGCAAGAATGATAGTAGGTATACGGTACATGCATATGATAGCTACATATGCATGCGTCGCATACACCGCACTAGTATTTTATACTAAATTGATTATAAGTGCTAAATACTGTGACACTTCTTCGAATAGAGGTTCTACTCATTCATCAACATTGCTTAATATATGGGTAGATCTTAAAAGAGGACTATATCAATTATATATTCCAGATTATTGATAAATTTTTTTTTATATTAATAAATTAATAAAATAAAATTTTTAAAATATATATAAGAAATTAATTAAAAGGAGCTCTAAGTATAAAGTTATAATGTTATATTAAAAATATGTATAACAAAACATTGTGATATATATTAAAACATAATGTTTATAATGTTTAAATGTGATATCTATTAAAACATAATGCGATATAATATTTACATTAAAAGAATATTTTAATAAAAATGGAATATGGATTCAAAACATAAATCATATACATCCTCGACCTTAAAAGAGATAAGGGAGGAATATGTAAGGGAGGAGCGTGTCATCAACAGGGTGAGTGGTGGGTTGTAGATGGAAGAGCGGCCACCGCCAAACAAGAGAATAAAACCACAGGAAATGGATTTGGGAAAGGGGGACAAAACACCAGAAGGAAGAATTGTGAAGGAGAAGGAAATCATCCACAAGAAGAGCTTGAGTGTTCTAAGGTTCTGGGCATGGGGGAACAGTCGACTTCTGTTAAGAAGCTTACTGGATTGAGCAGCTAGGTCTTGCTCAGTTTGGCTGGGTGGATTTGGTCTTTTGGAAACTGTAGTAGCGCAGCCGGAGGCATCTTCAACCGCGGGGGCACAACATATTCAACCGCAACGACACAGGTAGGTACCTCAGCAGTGCTGTTAATTTATTTTATAAGATCTCAGGAAATTTGTTTACAGGTTCATGATATAAATCAGGGAATTGTTTTTGGTCTTTACAGAAACCTTTTCCAGAAAACTTAATTTAGAATTTCTAAATCAGCTGCTTCAGATTGTCAAATGAAAAACCCACAAAATTTTCCAGATCTTGAAATAAATACCCCTGTGAAAGTTGACTTTGAGGCCAGATCTTACTCTCTAGGGCCTAGATTTGGCTTCAAACAAAAATTTCCTCTTCAGATCTGCAACTTGCAATGGCAAAACAGAATACCTAGAAACGATATGTGCAAGGATGAAACTAAAAAACTCTAAAACCAACTAAATAATTACAGTATTCACAAGTTAAAGGCTCTAAGCAGCCAGATCTGTCATTATGCCACACATATTTTTTAAGATTTTAAATTTAAGATGAGGTGCTGCAGAAAACCCTTTATGTATCCACAACAGAAATTCTAATGATAAGCCCGGGATCAGAACCAGTTGAGCTCTTCAGAAAATGATATCCGGGAGTTGGTTGGTCCAACAGAAGACTTCCCCGAATGCTTGGTGATCTCAAAATCAAGGATTTCCTGCACAACTTAATTCAACCCGTTGTTGCACAGATTGTCACGACAACGCTCAGACCGGGGGCTGTCGTCTGATCCCCGATCCCTCCATTTACGCTGTTTCCCGAGGCTAAGGGGGGTAGACCCTATGGGATGAATGAAGACCAACTGTGGACTAGTTGGGTTGGGAGACATAGCAAGGCAATTTAGCACTTGATGGATTTAGAAATTAATGTACTAGTGCCTTATGGAGTTAATGATTAAATGATTATTTATTAAATGTTACAGAAATATGAATCTTGTAAAACAATCTTTTATCATCAAAGAACCCAAGCAATACAAGATATTCAGTAAATTCACAATGCTTTAACAATGATCAAGCAATTAAACTTCAAGAAAAATCAAATGCTTTAAATGATCATAAAATTTAAATGCTGACCAGTTACCATTTTCACTAGCTAACTTCAAATAAACTTTAAGTGCATTTAACTATAGAGAAATTGAATATAGAGACACCAAAAATGAATTTTCAATTTTTTGTTAAGCTTTTTCAATTTTTTTTTTAATTTTTATATTTTTTTATAAAAATCTTAAGTTTAAAATCAAAGCAAAACTTAAAATGTAATAAAGTTAAGATCTATTCTAAACTAAAAAAAATGAAAAGGAACCTTTTTATTTTTTTAAACCATTTATAATTTTAATATTTTATGATTCTTTATTATTAAAATCTAACTTTAAACAAAATTAAATCTAAATTTAAAGAAGTCTAAGACTAAAAAACTGATGCCTAATAGCATCGAATAAACACAAAAAAATTGAATTTCTTTTTTATTATTTTTATTTTTTGTATGAGATAAAGTTCTAAAACTAAAATTTAGATAGAACAAAACTAAGATTAAAATCTAAACTAAAGCCTAACTATACAAAATCTAAACTAAATATAACTAAACATAAAGCTAACATCTAATCTATATTCAAGAATGAAAATTTATAAAATTTCAAATCCTGTCTAAATAAAAGTCTAAATCTAAAACAAATAAAAATCTAACCTAACCTAGAACTTAACATACACATATATCACACTAACTAAAAAGATAATGAACTACACACCTACGTTAAGCATGCACATATAATTAAAAAGAAAAAGAAAAAAAGAAATCGAATGCTTTTTTGGTGTGCTGCGCAGGTTTTGGAGCAAACTTCGACGGCTGAAAAGAAATCGTTGAAGTTTGCTGCTGATTGGAGCTGTGTTTGACGGATTGTAGGGATAGGAGAGGGCTTCACGCAGGAGAAAGGCAGCGTTGGGTTTGCAGGTATGATGGCAGCAAAAAAAATTGTGGATTTCTGACAGTGTGGAGAGGTAGATGGCGTGGACAACATTTGGATGCTGCGAGGGAGGAGCTGCATATAGAGGGAGAGACGCTGGGATGGGGCAGCGGTGGATGCAGGGGAAAATGCGTGGGAAAACAACACGCTGGTCTGGCAAATCGTATTGATGGGTAGATGATAGATGCGTATGAGGCTGGATACGCAGGGAGAAAGGCAGCGGATTGACTGCAAAGATACTGACTGCGTGATTTTCAATGTTTTTTTCAGGTGTGGAGCTAACAGTGTGAGGTTTTTGAGTTGCGTGGGTAGCACAATGGATGAAATACGTAGCAGGTAAGAGAGAAAAGGCGTGAGGAGAAGGAGCTGCGGGCTAGGGAAGGAATGGTTAGCGTAACAATGCCAACGAGACAAGGACGCAGGTTGGACGCAGAGAAAAAGTGTATTTGTGATGGCAAGACAACGCTTGAGAGGCTTCACCTAGCCTGCTTAAAAAAATTTTGAAAATTTTTGTTGCAATAAAAATGAAGCCCCAAGAAGCAGAGAAACTGAAACCGTAGTCTAGCAACTTAATTAAAATTTTAAACCCTTCCTGCTTCAGATTGCCTGATGGAAACCCTAAAAAACTTTTAAAATCTGTCCTTGAAACCTGCAATGGCAAAAACAAAACTCCCAGAAGTAAAATGTGTAAGAAACAAAATTAAAAACCCTAAAACTAGCTAAATAATTACAGTATTTACAAACTAAAGGCTCTAGGTAGTCAGATTTCTTGTTATGCCACAGAAATATTTTCAAAATTTTAAACTTAATGTGAGGTGCTTTAGAAAACCCTTCATGCATTTGTAGCAAAAATTCTAATGATAAGCCCATGATTAAAACTGGCTGGGCTCTTTTAGAAAACACAATCCGGGAGTTGGCTGGTTCAGCCAAGAATTTCCCCTAACACCCGGTAAATTCAAAATTAAATATATCTTGCACAGCTTAAATCAACCATTAACATAGAGGGAGAAAACAACAGTGAAATTCAGATCAAATGGAGATACCTGCCATTATATTTCAGAAATTAAACTATCATTCACACCCCAGAGATCAGACAAGATACATGTGCCTAAATCAATCTTCATCAAGCTAATATCAATGGTTGAAAATAAAATTATGCAGAAAAAAACCATCTTACAGCATTTCCAGAAGAATAACACCAGCAAGATTTTTAACCCCAAATCTTTTCTTTATTGCACAAAAATGACTACAAGAGAGCTTTCTTTAGCACCAGACTTTAAGATTGAATGATCTCAAATGACTCCAAACACCCTTTAAAGGAAAAATTCTCAACGGCTAGTTTGAGTGATCCATGTCAAACTAATCTCGACCGTCAATGAGGATCAAAATCCCTTTTGATCTTATCCGTCGAAATTTTAAATGCATTTTAATATATTAAAAATTTAAAATTTGCATTTATTTTCTCAAAAATTTGACTTATTTTATTCTTTTATTTATTTTATTTTTCAATTTATTTATTATTTTTTATTATTATTTTAATATATATATTATATATATATATAGATTATTTATTTTTGGATCCTTGAACTTAGCCTTTGGAAAAATCACCTAGGACCTAGGACTTAGGACTTATGAGGGGATTAAAACATTTCCTAACCCTCAAGACACTTTACATCATGACTTTTACAATTTTACATCTCAAGGGGGAAAACCCATTTGACATAGATCCTCATGGACCACCCAGTCTTGCGACACAAATATAATCTAGCAGATCAAGCAATTTGTAATAACGTAACCAAATAGTTATAATTATTTCCAAATTACTTTTACATAGACTTGAAGCACACTAGGATTCCCTTAAGATTCTAATGACAAAATCCATTTCGGCTTTGGGGTTAGGCTGAAGGAAAACTCTGCCAACCATAGGTCGGTGAGACAAAAAACCTTCCGGAATGTAGATTATCACTAGAAAATTAGGTTTACCTAGGCAATTTACACACATGACTCAGATCTGCTAAGATTATTTACAATTTACACATGCAGACTGGGTTTACAACATAACATGATCGGGCTGATGATGACAGTCGAATGGTACGGAGAGATCGATCAAGCGCTATTATTTTTGCGAAAAAAGGGGGTGTACTGCTATGGGTAGTTGACACGTAGTGTTCAACACAACTATTAACATAGAAAGAGAAAACGACAATGAAATTCATGTTTAATGGAGATACCTGCCATTATATTCAGAAATTAAACTATCATTCAAACCCTAATGATCAAACAAGATACCTGTATTTAAATCACTCTTCAATAAGCTAACATCAATGGTTGAAAGTAAACCTATGCAAGAAAATAAAACATCTTACAACATTTTTCCGAAGAGTAACACCAGCGGAGATTAACCCCGAAGTCTTTCTTTATTGCACATGAAAAACGATTACAAGAGAGCTTTCCTCAGCGCACGACTCCAAGGTCGAATTATCTCAACTGACAACTGACCCCCTATTTAAAGATAAATTTCCCAACGGCTAGTTCGAGTGATCCTTGTCAAAGCGATCTTGACCGTTGATGAGGATCAAAAAATCTTTTAATCTCGTCTGTAGAATTTATATTATTGAGGAAATTCGAAATTATCAATTAAATGCATTTTAATTAATTCAAAAATTAATTTTTTGAATTAATTTCCTCAAAAGTTTGACTTTGACTTAACCCTAGGGACTAAAGGCCTAAAATTTAGCAAAATAATCATTTAACCTTAGTCCCTGGATCTCTTAAAATTTAATTTTTTAAAGGACCCTCGAATTTAGCCTTTGGAAAATTTAAAATTACTTAGGACCTGGGACTTAGGACTTAGGACTTATGAGGGGATAAATTATTTTTGTAACCCTCAAGACATTTTACATCATGATTTTTACATTTTTACATCTTAAGGGGGAAAACCCATTTGACATAGACCCTCATATACTACCCAGTTCTTGTGACACAAATATAATCCAGCAGATCAAACAATTTGTAATAAAATAACCTAACCAAATAGTTAGGATTATTCCCAAATCACTTTTATATAAACTTGATTTGGCACACTGGGACTCCCCTAATATTCCAGTGACAAAATCCATTCTGGCTCTGGGGTTAAGCTGAAGGAAAACTCTGCCGATCATGGATTGGTGAGACAAAAAACCTTCTGGAACATAGATCATCACTAGAAAATTAGGTTTACCTAGGCAACTACATACATGACACAGATTTGCTAAGATTATTTACAATTTACACATGCAGACTGGGTTTACAATATAACATGATTAGGCTGATGATGATAGTTGAATGGCACGGACACGACGATCAAGCACTACCCTTTTGCGAAAAAAAGGGAGTGTACTGCTATGGGTCGTTGACACGCAGTGGTCAACATCAGGCTCTACTTGGGGACACGTTGCTGCAATGTAGGAATGTGAGAATCCAGAATCTGCATCCACGCAACACATAATAAAACATAAGTAGCATCCATCCAAAAATCATCATATAACATTAAGCACAACAAAGATATAAGCTATTCATTTATTAACTATCTAGTAACATGAAAAGTAAATCTAATCCTAAAATAGAAATGAAATGCTGAAAAGACAAGGAGTAGGGTTAGAAATATAGAGGGTGCCCCATGGCATCAGATGCGTTCAATATAGTATATACTGAGCATTTGCCTGCTTTTAGGCAAGTCTGTCGGTTGCTTCTCGGATGTGCCATGGCCAATTCTGCATAACGTAGGACTTTTTCTTATCCGAAAATCAAGCTGCTTACGGCTATCTGATGCATCAAATCGCTTTCTCGTTCTCTTTCTCTTGCGTTTTTTCTTTGTGGAACATTCTGCTTCAAAACCCTCAGATGAAGTATGTAAGATATGTGTGACATGTCTTTCTTCATTTTGCATTTGATCTCTATCGTTTTCAATTTTATTCGGGTCACCTTCAATTAACCACTTTTCAATGGAACCAATGACCTCCTCATAATAAGATCGAGCTTGCTGCAATAGATAAGGAGGCTTCTGACCTATCAACGTCTTCCTGTTTCTTTCATCCTCTAACTGATGCTGAAACTTCTATACCTGTATTGTTATGGCATCCATCTGGTTAGAGTGTTCAACCTTCATAACATTGATTTCCTTGGCATGGTCTTCCTCCATGGTCAATAACTTATCCTAAAGACATATCTGACTAGCTTCCATATCTTTTATTACTTTGTCGTTCTTTGCCTTTATGGTCATCAAGCAATGCTGCATAGAGTTTATCTCTTTCTTATGATTTGCTTGCATGGTAGCCAACTAATTATTATAATCGAATGTCATGATAGTCATTTCTTCATCCATAGTTAATAACTTGTTTTGCATAGAATTAGTTTCCCTATCATGATTAGCCTTCATGGTTTCCATCTCCTTATCTCGCTTCTCCAGGTGGGTATATAAAGTTTACATATCATTGACGTAAGTAGTTATGAACTTTTCTTGATTAATCTCCATATTTTTTACGAGCCGCATTAGTTCTTCTATAATTTGCTTCTGATTTTCCCTTTCATTGTCGACACTGATTTGACAATTTGTCCCTGCTTTTCCACTATCATAGATTTGATCTGCAACGGTACATGTGGATGGCACATTTCTGATATGGTGAATTGTCTTGAAATCTTTCATCGACATCTGGATCCTTCACATGATCACTTTCATCCCGTTGCATAATTTTAGGAGCTCAAGGGGAGTTATTTTGATAACCATATCTATCTTTAAAAGCATGAATGTCTTGTAAAGAAGTGAAAGAATCTTTAGGACAATTATTAAACCAATTCAAAGCATCACCCTCTAAAGAAAAGACAAATAGATGCATTTTGACATCTTCATGATCATACTGAGGAGAACTACATTATGTGAGCACTATATGAGAAAACCTGCATAGATGCTTTCTAACAACAACTGAATCACCACCTGAGAACAAAGACAATTTATAAATGGACACTTTCGGAATATCATGGAGAACATCAGTGAAATGACACGGGGTAAACGAATAATCCATGATGAATAATGAGGGACCAAAAGGATGATAGAGAGAGACCTTTGCTCAAGAAAATCAAGAGATGAAAGAAGTGGAGTCGCCACTTGAACATGAATTTAACTCTAGTATCCAAAAGGCAACAAACAACTAGATATAAGGGAGGGCTTCTTGTCTGGGAAATAATAAATAGAAGAAGTGGAGTCGCCACCCAAACAAGAAACGAACCGAGAAGTCCAGGTGCTTAAAAGTGCAGATGAAACAATATGACGAAAGATAAGGCGATGAAAAGATCAAATGACGCCAAAAAATGTTGACTTTGCTGGCTCAAATGAATGATAGAAAGATGAAAGATGAATGATGAATGATGAAGGTCGTGAGGACTAAGGACAAAAAAACTCTATCCCCGACAACGGCGCCAAAAATTGTTGTCGCATAGATTGTCTAGGCACCGCGACAACGCTCAGACAGGGGGCTGTCACCCTGATCTCCGATCTCTCCATTTAAGCTGTCTCCCTAAGCTAAGGGGGGTAGACCCTATGGGATAAAGGAAGACCAACTGGGAACCAGCTGGGTTGGGAGACACAATGAGGCAAACAAGCACCTGGAGATATTAATGATGGATAACTTGATGGATCTAAATGATTAATTCAGATAGAGTAAATGCCAAAACAAGACACGACTACAAGATAGAAATAATTTTAGACCAGTGCCTTCGATATTTTTGAATTAACCATCAATAAAACAAACTATCTAGAACGATTTTCAATATGTGATGAAAAGTAACAATCATAAATAATCCACAAAAACGCCCAACACTGTGTCACGCAAGATATTCCAGATTTAAGACGATTATCATTTTGACCATCATAAAAAAAAATGCATTTAACGACACTAAAGAACTTTAAATTTAAGCTTTAATTATTCTTTAAGCAATAATGCTTAATGGTAACCGAAAAATTTAAAATCTTTTAAGGCGATAAAAAAAATAAATAAACAAAGGGCTAAAAAATAAAAATTTTAATGGGCGATAGGCCACATTTAAATTTTTTTAACATTAAAGCGCAAATCCCTTTTGTTTAGTTTTTAAAATCTTTTAATCACCAAAATTTTATGATTTTTTTTTAAAATGTTTAGGATTTTTTATAAATTGTTAGATTTTTTAATTTTGATTTTTTTTTTTAGGACCTTCGAAAGTTTTTTTTTAATTTTTTAATGATTTTTTATTTTTATCAAAGTCAAAATAAACAAAAATCTAAATCTAAATGGAAACAAAAATTTGAAATTTTTTATGAAACCTAAACTAAATGAAAATGAAACTTAAACTAAAACCTAACTTAACAATCAAATATTAAACTAACCTAAGAAAAACCAATGCTACTAACCCTAACCATATACATGCAAGCTAAAATAAAAAAAATGAAATAGAATGTCGAATAAGAGTGTGTCTGTTGCTGTTGGTGCAGGTTAGTGACGACGGGAGTTCTCGACAGCAGACAGAGGGTAGCGATGGTAGCTCGGGCAAGGGGACAGCGTGGAAATGATGATGCAAGGAGACCGATGGCAACGCGCTGCGGGTTTGGGATAGCAGCAACGAGGAGAGGTGAGCTTTGGGTGTAGCAAACTACACGTGAGAATGGAGCGAGGAGAGCTTGGAGGTTGCAGGTTGTGGAGATGCTGAGAGAGGGGCGCACGTATGACTCCAATGCAACGGTGATAGGGTCGAGGAGAAAGCTGGAGCAGAGCAAATGGGAGCTGCGTGGATTTGATTGATGGAATGGATCTCGTATGAGAGATTGCTGCGAACGGGAGAGGGCTTCACGTAGGGGAAAGATAACTACATGATGTGTAGAAGGAGAATGCGTGGTGGAGGAAAAAGACTGTGCTACGATAGGAGGTGGAATGATTGCGGTTTGAGAGGATGAGCTAGATGGGCAGCATATAAGGCTTTGGAACTAGGCAACAAAGGGATGGCAACTTGTAGATAGCTGCGTGAAGTTTGGCAACAATCTAGGAGCTGCATGGAGGAGGAAGGGCTTTGATGGAGGGGATGAGGATAGGTCGACGAGGTGAATGTGGGCAGTGACAGTGAAATGGAGCTTTGGTTGAAAATGCGTTTGGAGGTAGCAGATGAGGAGCGAGCAGCGCTGGCAGCAAGGGATTGAATGAAATCGCAGGTTATGGAGAAAACAACTGCGTGGAGTTCCTTACAAGCATGGTGCGATGGCAGCGGAAGGGAGCCACTGAGAATGAAGCGTGAAATGGATGGAGAGTGTTGCATGCCCAGGGCGACATTCACCCTTAAAAAAATTTCGAAAATTTCCTGCAAAAATAAAACCCTAGGCAACAACAGACAAATGGCCTGGAAAACCTCAAATTTCTTTAGAAACCTTTTCTCGAAAACTTAATTTAGAATTTTTAAATCAGCTGCTTCAGATTGTCAAATGAAAAACCCACAAAATTTTCCAGATCTTGAAACAAATACCCCTGCAAGAGCTGAATCTGAGGCCAGATCTTACCCTCCAGGGCCTAGATCTGGCTTCAAACAAAAGTCTCCTCTTTAGATCTGCAACATGCAATAGCAAAATAGAATACCCAGAAACAATATGTGCAAGGATGAAACTAAAAAACTCTAAAACTAGCTAAATAATTACAGTATTCACAAGTTAAAGGCTCTAAGCAGCCAGATCCGTCATTATGCCACACATATTTTTTAAGATTTTAAATTTAAGATGAGGTGCTTCAGAAAACCCTTCATGCATCCACAATAGAAATTCTAATGATAAGCCCGGGATCAGAACTAGTTGGGCTCTTCAGAAAATGATATCTGGGAGTTGGCTTGTCCAACTGAAAACTTCCCCGAATGCCTGGTGATCTCAAAATCAAGGATTTCCTGCACAACTTAATTCAACCATTAACATAGAGAGAGAAAACGACAATGAAATTCAGATTTAATGGAGATACCTGCCATTATATTCAATAATTAAACTATTATTCAAACCCTAATGATCAAATAAGATACCTGTGTTTAAATCACTCTTCAATAAGCTAACATCAATGGATGAAAGTAAATATATGCAAGAAAATAAAACATCTTATAGCTTTTTTCCGAAGAGTAACACCAACAGACATTAACCTCAAAGTCTTTCTTTATTGCACATAAAAATGATTACAAGAGAGCTTTCCTTAGCACACGACTCCAAGGTCGAATCATCTCAACTGACAATTAACCCCCTATTTAAAGTTAAATTTCCCAATGGCTAGTTCGAGTGATCCTTGTCAAAGCGATCTCAACCGTTGATGAGGATCAAAGAATCTTTTAATTTCATTCGTCGAAATTAAATTATTGAGGAAATTCGAAATTATTAATTAAATGCATTTTAATTAATTCAAAAATTATTTTTTTGAATTAATTTTCTCAAAAATTTGATTTTGACTTAGCCCTAGGGACTAAGGGCCTAAAATTTAGCAAAATAATCATTTACCTTAGTCCTTGGACTTCTTAAAATTTAATTTTTTAAAGGACCTTCGAATTTAGCCTTTGGAAAATTTAAAATTACCTAGGACTTAGGACTTATGAGGGGATAAACTATTTTTCTAACTCTCAAGACATTTTACATCATGATTTTTACATTTTTACATCTCAAGGGGGAAAACCCATTTGACATAGATCCTCATAGACTACCCAGTTCTTACGACACAAATATAATCTAGTAGATCAAACAATTTGTAATAAAATAACCTAACCAAATAGTTAGGATTATTCTCCAATCACTTTTACATAGACTTGATTTAGCACACTAGGACTCCCCTAATATTCCAGTAACAAAATCCATTCCGGTTTTGGGGTTAGGCTGAAGGAAAACTCTGCCGATCATGGATCGGTGAGACAAAAACCTTCCGGAACGTAGATCATCACTAGAAAATGAGGTTTACCTAGACAATTACATACATGACACGGATCTGCTGAGATTATTTACAATTTACACATGCAGTTTGGGTTTACAATATAACATGATTAGGCTGATGATGATAGTCGAATGGCAAGGACACAATGATCAAGCGCTACCCTTTTGCGAAAAAGAGGGAGTGTACTGCTATGGGTCATTGACACGTAGTGGTCAACACCGTGGAAGCAAAAATATGAACTGAGAAATATGTTATAGCACACACACATGAAAATTGACACCGTTATTTTGTGTTGATTTTGGGTAGCATCAGATGTGCTTTAGCTCAGAAATTTTATGGAGGGGCTAGAACACATGAGACCTCCAAGACCCAGAAATCGTTTGGAGAAATTCCACCCGAAGTGCATGCTATTCAAATAATTAATTATTTGTAATGGTTCCTAAGTTAAAACTTAGGAAATTAAAATAATTAAGGTGAATTAATGTAAATATGGGTGAGAAGCTTCTAAGTGACGAGGATCAAGTCTAATTTAATCTCAGTTATTGGTTAGAGATTAGATCATGACCGTTGATTTCTCAATAGGAAAAGTATAAAGGAAGGCTTGGGGTTAGTTGGAGAACACACACAGGGAGAGCAACACTTGAGCTAGATTGAAATTTTGGGGCGTGGTTTGTTGAGAATTTCGGAGTAAGCTTCTGGTGCAGAGAGGGGTAGTTCAGCAGTGGGACTTTCGTCCAAGGCCGAGAATACATAATAGAGAGGCAACGCAACACCAGGGAGAGACAATGCCACTCTAGGAGGGTGATGCAGAGGCTGGAGGGTTGACGTAGTCAGGGAGAGGCATTGTTGGGGTTTTTTGTGAAGCAGATTGGGCATCAATTCAGTAGATCGATTTCTGATCTGGGAAGGTTCACTAGGAGGGTGATGCAGTGCCAACACATAGTTAGGAGTAGCCATCACTGCACAACACTGTGGACAATGCAGTCACTTGTGGGGCTTGTTCATCCAATTATTGGATCCACCAAAATATCTATCTCCGGATAGAGGTACTTCTGCCGGGTTTATTCTCTGTTGGGTGAGCCAGATTTGGCATCCTAGTTGTATTTAGAAATCTGCATAATAATAAAACCCTCATATTTGCTGCAACAATTTTCCCACATTCGGTTTTTCCGGGGACGTTTAGTCCAAAAATAAGTGTCCTTTGTGTGGTTGGCTCATTTATTTTTTAGTACTTGATCTGTAAATTGGTGTAGGCTGCAGTGTATTTGCATGAATATTTTTTGAATAATTTTAAAAATAACTTGTTAAAATGAAGAACACAAGTAGGTAATGCAAATCAATTTAGTGTAGTCAGATTTTTGATTTGTTAGATTAAGAAATTTTCACATTTTGGACAAAAGACCCCGGAAAAATCCAATGCGGAAAAACTGGTGTAACAACATGAGGGTTTATTTTATTACGTAACAACAATAATCTGAGTATGATAATGCAGATGCTCTACTGGCAATCCAATCTGAGAGAAATATTGACAAAAATCTTGTGAGGATTTTTCCTCACCCCACAAGCTATCTCAACTCAATTCGACTGCTCAAACTACTGCTCCTCCAATCTCTACGCAGGCCTCTGCGCTGCCTTACGCAGGCCACAAGCGCACTCGTTGGTGCAGGCTTTGAATTGGCTCTGACCGGCTGCTGCTCAATTGGAAGTGTCTCTCTTGGCCTTTAGCAAATTTCTCTTGCTTCTAGAAACTGAAACGATCCCTGTCTCTGCTATTCAAATTGCCTCCACATGCTTGCGCAGGCTTCTGTGCAGATCCTTTGTGGCTGCTACTTCCTCTCTACAAGACACTCTCCGAAACCGAAAAACTATCCTCCGGATGCCACTGACCTCCTCTGCCACCTGCTACTCACACTCTGGCTTAGTCTCCATTGTTGAATCACTGCTGGATCTCTGCTATTGGGAAAATTGAACTACCTGGGCGACTAAGTATCTGCTCTGGTGCATTTTCCAACTACCCATCGACCTCCTCTTATAATCTCCAGTTGGGACTCCAACAGCCAAGATTAAAACATAATCGATGGCTGAGATCATTTCTAGATTGATTCGTGTGAGTTTCTAGATAATTCACACCTTTCTCAATTAATACTAATTAATTAACCCATTTTCCTAAGTTTAGACTTAAGAAATATTTAAAAATAGTCTAATAATCTAATTGAGACACTTCTAGGTGGAATTTCCAGAAACAATTTCTAGGTTATGGAGAACTCCTATGTTTTAGCCTCTCTCCAATGTTTCGAAATTAGAACACCTCTGATGCTACAAAAACTAACACTCCCTCTTAGCGAGGAAGGTGTTCTAGGGCTGCACCACTACTACAACACCTTGTCTCTATACCACCCTTTGTGACGTTGTTGATGTTTGGCCACTATCATTGTCTGTCATTGCCCACCAACACTATGCAACTCTGATGTGCGCTTGTGCTGCTGTTGAAACTTGACACTACTATATTGCCGCCAATTCTACATCTGCACTGCAAGTCCCTCTCATCTGTTGTTGTTGCTACTGCAACTACTGAAACTGAGAAGCATCCAAAATATTATGTCCCTGCTATTATAACAAGTTCTCCACCATACCCATCTATTCTATGAAATAGGCGAACTTAGCTCTCCTTAGAGCTTTTGTGAGTATTTCTGCAACCTGCTCATCTGTGGGAACATACTGTAGTTGGACCGCTCCGTTTTGCACACAATATTTGATGAAATGACACCAAATATCTATGTTTTTCGACTTGTCATGAAACACTGGATTCTCAAAGAGCTTGATGTAACTCTGATTACCACAGTAGAGACTGGTTGCTTCCATCCTCTGCTTGAACAAGCTTACTAGCAACTTCCGAAGCCATATAGCTTCACACGTAGCTGTGTTTGCTGCTATATACTCTGTTTCTGCAGAGCTTAGTGCTATTGACTTCTGCTTCGTGTTGCACCAAGAAACCAACCTTGATCCAATGCTGAAGCAGTACCCAAAGGTACTTTTCTTGTCCACTGAACTACTTGCCCAACCTGCATCTATGAACCCACATAGTTTGACGTCATCCCCTTGGGTATATCTCAATTCATACTATATTATGCCACACACATTCCTCAAAATGTGCCTTGCTGCTGTCCAATGTACCCTATTTGGTTCCACCATAAACTGACTAAGGGTATTGATTGTGAAGCAAACATCTGGCCTAATTTTGACCAGATACATGAGAGAACCGATGAGATGTCTATACAAGGTGGGGTTAACATCCTTGTCATCTGATGCATCTATTTTCCTCCAGTTGGTGATCATGGGCGTAGACATGGGTTTACAATCATGCATTTTGAATATCTTTAGAATATTTGTAGCATATCTTCCTTGTCCAAGGAAGATCTCTTTGTCCTTCTGCCACACTTCCAATCCTAGGAGATAGTGCATCAACCCCAAATCCTTCACATCAAACTCTGTTGCCAGGTTCCTCTTGTTGTCCTCTATGAGCCCTAATGACCCTGTCAGAAAGAGATCATCCACATAAAATACTAGGATGAGTGGCTCATCCTCTACCATCAAATAGTAAAGGCTGGGTTCAACGTCACTCTCGACGAATCCCATCTGCTGCATGTAGCTGTCAATTCGACCATACCATGCCCTGGGACCTTGCTTGAGCCCGTATAGAGCTTTCTTCAGTTTGAACACATGAGTGTGCCTTTGATGAGTCTTGAAGCCCTCTGGTTGTTTTATGTACACCTCTTCCTCTATCACCCCATTCAAGAATGTTGTCTTGATGTCCATCTGATGAATCTGCCACCTTGTCTGAGCTGCGAGGGATACAACTGATTGGATAGAAGTGTATCTGGCAATTGGGGCGAAGGTCTCCTCATAATCTATCCCTCCTTTCTACGCATACCCCTTTGCCATAAATCTAGCCTTGTACTTCTCCACACTGTCGTCTGCAACATACTTGATCTTGTAGATCCATCGAGAACCTACAATTGACTTGACCTTAGGCCTTGGCACCACCTCCCAATCATCATTCGTCATGATAGAGTTGTATTCATCCACCATGGAATCTATCCACACTTGATGTTGTGCGAACTCCTAAAAGTTGAAAGGTTTTGCAACTTGAGCCACCGATGCTTAGTACCTGTCAGGTTATCTGTGCTCTCTCTTGTTCGTCCAAGAAGATCCAATGAACTCCTCTATATCTCTCAATGTTTGATGAACTTCTCTACTGGTGTGACCACTAGTGGTGGGAGGATCAACCAACGCCTCCTTATCCTGCCTCTGTTGCTCCATCTGATGTGATCTCACTAGATCCCTTGCACCTGTGGAAATGTGATTACTAGTCACTGTACTTGATCCCTAGGACTATCCCACTGGTTGCCCCTATGGTTGGACCAATGGAGCTTCAACTGGTTGATTCTGATCACCTGTAGGCATCTCACGAGATCTCTTGAAAGCTCGGTCCTTCTTGAACTTTACGTCCCGTCTTACTACAATCTTCCTATTGATAGGAATGTAGATCCTGTATGCCTTTGAGGTTTCGCTATATCCAACAAGGAACCCCTTCTCTCCAATCTGATCTAATTTGGTGTGCTTCTCATCTGCACATGGCAATAAGCAATGCTGTCAAAGATCCTGAAGTGACTAACTTCAAGCCTCTTCCTTGTGAAGACTCCTTTTGGCATTTTCTTGCCCAATGCTCTATGAGGAGTCATGTTCTGAATATATATTGTTGTGTTACATCCCTCTACACATAGAAACCTAGGCAAACCCTGGTCATATAACATGGCTTTTGCAACCCCAACTATAGTTACGTTTTTCCACTATGCTACCCCATTCTGCTGTGGATTGTGTGGAGTTGTCCACTCTCTTTTGATGCCATCCTTCGCATAAAAATCTGTGAAGTTGTAATCAATATACTCTTCACCATTATCTTTTTGAAGCACCTTGATCTTCTTCCCTGTCACATTCTTTATGAGAGCCTTAAACTCCCTGAAACGTTCAAATACCTCATCCTTGGTCTTCAAGAAGTAGATCCCGGTTTTCCTAGAATGGTCATCAATAAAGGTGACAAAATATTCGGCCCCACTTGGAGCTCCAGTGGACATCGGGCCATAAATATCTAAGTGTATAAGTCCTTACACGCCATCTACTCTGTTGTTACTTCTTGGGAATGTTGCCTTAGCATATTTTCCAAGCATGCACCCTTTGGATACATCATCGTGTTCTGAGCCAAGTTTTGGAACCCCTGTTATTGTCTCCCTGAGCATCTTGAGTGCTCCATGATGTAAATGTCCGTTTCTCCTATGCCATAGCTCATTTAGTTTCTTCCCACTGCTACTGTCACTGCCTATCAGTGCCATTGGAGAATCGCGCTACAACATATATAACCTATTGCTTCGAACTCAATCTGTGTCACCCTCTTCCAACTTGGGTGTTTGACTAACACCTTATTCCCTACAAAGTGGACATCATATCCCTTATCTTGTAGCTGGGATACTGAAATCAGGTTCATACCCAATCCTGGCACATGCAACACATTTATAGCATTGGTACTTGCTCTTGACTCCCTCTGAAATCGATGGTACCTCTCCCCACTGGAGTACACTTTGTTCTGTTTCTCATCGTAATTTGGAAATCATCTGCTCCTCATTGTAGCTAGAGAAATATTCTCTAACCCCTGTCATGTGCGTTGACACTCCACTGTCTATATACCAGACACCTTGTTAAGTTGAGCCTGATAAGCAAACAAATTCGTCCTCCAATCTGGTATACAACTCTGAAGACCCGCGAATATCAAATCAATCCATGGCCATATTGGAGAATTCTGGGTATACTTCAGTGTGTTATTTCTCCTCCTTCTGGCACTGCATTTGCTATTGCAAACTGCTACAAACCCTCTTTGCCCAAACTAAGAATCTATTCTGCAAAAATCTGAGTTGCTGCTCCCTTTGCCTGCTGGAATCACTCGAACTGGAAAGCCGGATTTTCTGCTAACCTGCACTGAAAAATTGAACTTGTTCAAGCAACTCACACTGCCTGGCTTGGGATTTGCACAACCACCAAAAAATTCGTCGTGTTGCTCACTCTAAACAACGAATTTCTGCTTCCACTTCTGAGCTTCCCCGTTTGATTAAAATCACTCTGATAACATGTGATTTTTTTTTTGAAATGCAACAACTAGAAATACTTCTCCTAACTGATAATTTAATTATGCAGTTTATTTTGTTTACAAAAAAATAACGAAATATTCACACTGTGATTTCTTCACCAAATAAAATATTGCTGAAGCAAAAATAGGAAATGAGAAATATGCTAGCACACAAACATGAAAATTGACACCGTTATTTTGGACAAAAGTCCCTGAAAAAACTCAATGCGAGAAAACCGATGCAACAGTTTGAGGGTTTATTTTATTATGCAACAACAATAATTTGATTACAATCATTTGGATGCTCTACTGGCAATCCAATTTTAGAGAAATACTGGCAAAAATCTAGTGAGGAATTTTCCTCACTTCACAGGCAATCTCGGCTCAATCCGACAACTCAAACAACTGCTCCTCCAACCTCTACGCAGGCCTTTGCGCTGGCCACAAAACGCACTAGCTGGTGTAGTCTCTAAACTGGCTTACTGGCTACTGCTTAACTGGAAGTGTCTCTCCCAACCTTTGGCAAATTTCTCCAACCTCTAGAGACTGAAACGACCCCTGTATTCGTTATTCGAACTGCCTCCATGAATGCTTGCGTAGGCTACTGCGCAAATCCTCTGTGGTTGCTACTCTCCAGAACTGGAAAACTATCTTTCAAATGCTACTGGCCTCCTATGCCACTTGCTACTCACCCTTTGGCTCAATCTCCACTC
Source organism: Pinus taeda (assembly GCA_000404065.3). Lineage (NCBI taxonomy): Eukaryota > Viridiplantae > Streptophyta > Pinopsida > Pinales > Pinaceae > Pinus > Pinus taeda. The sequence goes on along the minus strand of APFE030836222.1, from coordinate 215,182 downwards.
CTGGATCTCTGCTATTGGGAAAATCAAATTGCTTGGACAATCGAGTATCTGCTCTAGTGTATTCTCCATCTACCCATCGACCTCCTCTTATAATCCCTAGTTAGGACTCCAACGGCCAAGATTAAAACATAATTGATGGTTGAGATCATTTTTGGATCGATCTGTGTGAGTTTCTAGATAATTCACACCTTACTCAATTAATACTGATTAATTAACCCCTTTTTCTAAGCTTAGACTTCGGAAATATTTAAAAATAGGCTAATAATCTAATTGAGACACTTCTAGGTGGAATTTTCAGAAACGATTTCTGGGTTATGGAGAACTCCTATGTTTTAACCTCTCTAAAAAGTTTCGAGATTAGAATACCTGATTCTACAAAAACTAACATTGTTTCTCCATGCAAGTCTCCTCTTAGATACAATCATCCCACAATCCTTCAAAATTGGGAAGTTTCTTTTGGGCACAACACCTTGGACAAATGGTTCCCACAAAACTGGGAAAATCCATTCAGTGCTGTGTTCACCAACTTGCCATCTTCCATCTTCTCCCTTGCTGCTACAAGTTGATCGCTAGTCTATGTGATCATCATCAAGTAACTAGTAACGGTGTCAGATCTCGTCATCTTTATTGGTCTGAGTTTGTTATGCAAGATCACGTTCTTGTTAATGTTCTCACTTTGGTAGATGCTTACGGTTGCATCGAACATCTGCTTAGCAGTGTTCTTCTTGGATATGTGAGGGACCAAGTGATCTTTAATGGCATCCATGATCATCCACTTAGATTTTATCTCCTTTTTTTGGGCTGACAACTAGTGTGGATCTGTCAATGTTGTGACCACATCTTTCACAATGTCCTAGAGGTCATTCTCTTCCAACAAGAGAGCAACTTTGAACTTTCAAAATAGAAGATTAGAGGCATCATCCAATCTATTCTCGAACTGGAGGCTAGCTGATGCCATCTATGATCTGCACACAAACTGCTACTCTTCGATCTTTTAATTAGAGTAGCTTTGAGACCATGTGAATTTTCTAACTCCTATATGATTGCTGTTCTATGCTTCTTTATTAAAAAATCAGATTTTGAATTTACTCAATATCAAAAATAAAAATTCTAAGCACGCACCAATCACAGATGGTTGGAAAATATAGCAGAAGCATAAAACATGAAACACGGAATCTGTCCTTCAAATCAGTGTATCATTAATGAAATCGGTATTTTGGCCTGTTGAATGAGAAAGTGCAAAACAAGTTTGAGAAACCTGTGGTACACCTCTGTTCATATGACAGTACAGATAGATCCACAACTTGCAATCAGTACTGGGCTACTCATCTCACTGCCGCACTGTTTTCTCCTTTAGTCAGTCTCTTTCTTCAGCTTCAGAGGAAACTGTCTTCGCAAAGAACCAATGTATCTTTTCCCTCTAACTTGCCTTTCCTTTATAGTTTTAGTGGAGAATATATTTTTAAGATTAGTCCTAGTCTAAGTACAATTTTGGACTCAACTGCTAAAAGTAAGACTCACTTTTTTTTCTAAAGTGAATTACAAAATAGAGTTGTTTTTCCAGAATTAGAATTACTTTTTGAAAATAACTTTTTTCAGAACTATTTGAAACTACTTCTCACATTTCACACTGAACATGTGCAGAAGTTCTTGTCCAAGCTATAATTCTTAACATCTCCTTTGCCGTCAATGAAAGGCTCACTTCCAAGAGTGACTCTGATGGACAGGACCATTCTTCTAGGCCTTGGTTTCACATGTGGATATCATAAGTGATATTCTATTGTTTTGCCTCCTCAGGCACAAGAGCACTGGGAGAGGGTTCGTCAAGGTGACCTTTATGCTTGATATCCAAGTGTTAAAAGTAGAAAGCTTCTTTTGATGAACCATTTCTTGTTGTCATTGCCACCAGAACACTGAACCTCTCTGTTCTTCCTGTGAATACCAGTTGAATCCTTGCAGTGTGAGTTTTTTTTATTGCAGTTTTTCTCAACTCAGCACCTGAAAAGGGGCTATTGGCTATGAACTGGAGGACCCCCACAGAAAGACTGTCAAACTCCCTCCCCACCTCTTAACTGCTTCAGTCTCAACGATCAGGGTTTTGTCATCCAAGACAGAATAGCATCTGTTGCCTCTGCCTTGACATGGGTGTTATCTTCCGAAGACAGGCCAATTGTGAAGACCTGTGTTAACCTTCATGCCACCATTTGAGGAAGCCATACCTGGAGGCTAAGTAGTAATCACTGCAAGCATACATGAGAACAGCTACAACCATGCCAACCCCACTTCCTGCCCTTACGCAGAATGCTGCCAACAGAAACCTGTACCAGAATGGCCCACACAGCAAAATAGCCTGAAACCACAGCAGAAGGACAGCTACAAATGCAGCTAGGAACAAGTAATAACGAACTCCTGATTCATTCCAACTGGACAGTGCTGCTAGCAGATAATTCATGGCAATACTGTCTGGAACTAGCAAACTACCAGAAGAAACCTACAGCAGAAGCCATAGATTTCAGAGGTAGCTAGGGAAAAGCAACCACAGCATAATGAACATACAAAATATCACTCCAACAAACGATGACAGAATGGAAAAGCCAAAATTCACAACCAGAAACCACACAAAACCTAGCAGACAGTCACAGGTCTGTATTTTCTCCTTGCATCTTCAATAACAACAAACATTTTATCCGGGTTCCTATTTCTGTACTCTACAATTTTGGAAAAGTATTCTATTTTCAAGCATTGGGTTTCCGCTTGGATTTGTGCACTAAATTTGGCTTTGAAGTGAACAAAGTTCCTTCTATAAATTAATTACTCCAAAAGACTTGGAATATCAAGATATCCATGAGGATACAAATATTATATTAAATATGTGAATAAGAATAAGAATGATAATGAATTTACAATGAGAACGAGAAGCTTTCTTATATATCAGGAAAGTGTCTCTTCATGAAGAGTCATGTCCTATTAGACATGCCTCTTCAGCCTAATTACTAGCTTAACTAATTATTATTTATGATTAATTCCATTTACATTATATTTATATTATTTATATATTTTATTCGTAACATTGCCTCCTTCCTCAAAAAGCTTTGTCCTCAAAGCTTGTCAATGAAAAATGCTTGATCTCTTTTTCGGCTTCGAAAGTCTTTATATCTCGGAATAGTCATTCTTGTTGATACAAGTTGATATGATCTTCTTACTGACAAACAAAATTGTCGCACTGAGAAGGGATCAAACCATCCCAGATTAATCCTATGTATAGTATTCTGATCACTGGAATTTTGTAACGACTTGTTAGCATAAGACTGGATTGAGGTTACATCACTATTATCTGGAACATCAGTTTGTTGTTTCAGTTCTGATTGGTTCAAATATGTAGCTTGGTTGATTCGTCTGTTCACATGATTTGGATGCCGATATGGAACATTTTTGGTTTGATTTCTCCTTACTGGGCATGTGCCAACTTTTATATTTTCTTCTGGCAAAGACGTTGTTGAGTTGTTTATGGAACATTCACTTGGAATATCCATTGTCTGAACTGCAACATCTAAGTGTGTCGTTTCTTCAACTGACTTGTCCGCTTGAGTTGTCATATTCACTGGATCGGTATTCGTTCCCTTATTTTCAACTTGAATTCTTACATTTGATGCTTCATTCTCGATAAGTTATTGTACCTTGTTTTCTAATGACTTCTTATCCTTCTTAAGTTTCTTAATTTGCGTCAATAATTTTTCGTTATGGTTTTTAAGTCGAGAAACTTCTTCATTTTTGTCAATTGTGATTTTGTCAATTTCATTTTGCATATTTTGTAATACTTTTTTACCTTCTTGAGACATTACTTTTGAAATATCTGATATATCTTCTGATGTTACTGAATTTGGTTTCAGCGTAACATCTTGGAGCGTTATTTTCTTATTCTTGTAAGAAAATGTTAAAAACTTTTTCTTTGTATTTAAGATGACAGATCCTAGAGTGTTCATTCAGGGTGATCCCAAAACAATGTCACTATCATCAAGAAATAAGGTTTTCACGGTGAATTGCGAGGTAAAAGTGCGATCTCCAATACTTCGGTGTAGATTGCTCATGTCGTATTGTTTGTCATATGTGCCAAAAAATTTCGTTTCAACTATATTTGATTTACGAATCACCAATTGGTTAGCACATTTAGGACTAACATAATTGCTTTTTTCAGCAGGATTGATAGAGATTATGATGTCTCTCCCTGCGAGTGATCCTTTGATTTGAAATAGTGTGTAAACACATGTACTAAAGGTTTCAGGAAACCTTTCATTACTAGTCTCCATATTTGCCTTGATGTTTTTACGTAAACAATACGTCAACTGGAGCTATTTTTATTATAAAATATCATTTATTTCTTCTATATATATTTTTCAAATATTCTTCTTTAATGTGGATTGTTAAAAACTTGAATACCCTTTTATTAAAAAAAATACTCCTTTATATTGTTGCCCTCTATATATGTATGTATTTATTTATATTAAGACCCCTTTTCAAAATAACTTTAGTATCTTATAATAATAATAGTTTCACTTCTTTTTTTTTATAATAAACTGGTCCCCTTTTTTATATACTTAATTACTTCCTTGATAAATTTTTAATGTCACCCCACTTAATAAATATAAAGGTCATGTCTTTTCATATGACACGGTCACGATAGTAAAAATTAAAATACCATGGGCTATTACCATGGGTTGTTTTTAAAACCACGGGCTTCTACTAGGGGATTTATTTATTTATTTATATAATTTGATTTTTTTATGTTCTTTTATTTTTATTTTTTACTTTTTCTTCTTCTTCTTTTTTCTAATTTATTTACTTATATTTTTTTCGGTTAATTATTATTATTAATTTTTTTTATGGCCTAAAGGTCAACTAGCGAATTGGAGACCCTCCAACTAGTGAATTTTCTTTTAATTTTAATTTTAATGGCCAAAAGCCTAGAAAAACGGAGAAAAGGAGAAACTCCCAAATTCTGAGCAAAATGCTTCAATTGTACGGCAACACGGTTGACGAATTTCGATAGCCAAGGACCTGGATCGGAGAACGAGCTCTGTGCACCGGTTAAGCAATCTAGAGGACCGAACTGCTCTGATACCAAATGAAGCCAACAAAGTTCCTTCTATAAATTAATTACTCCAAAAGACTTGGAATATCAAGATATCCATGAGGATACAAATATTATATTAAATATGTAAATAAGAATAAGAATGATAATGAATTTACAATGAGAACGAGAGGCTTGCTTGTATATCAGACAAGTGTCTCTTCATGAAGAGACATGTCCTATTAGACATGCCTCTTCAGCCTAATTACTAGCTTAACTAATTATTATTTATGATTATTATCATTTACATTATATTTATATTATTTATATATTTTATTCATAACAGTCTTCTCTGGTTGTGGGTGAACATATCTTAGAAATGAATGCATTTGTTCTTTTGGGTGGTTCTTTGTGAATGGCTAGGCATACATGTCTGCAACAACTTTCACTGTTATTATGTGCAGTGATCCTTAATGGTCACTGTGTAAGGCTCATTTTCACCCCTGATTATTCGACCCATTCATTCATCACTCACATCTTCCATTGTTTTTTTCATTCAGACATTTATGTTCATCTTTGCAGAAAGAAATTCTTGTTGTCATTGGGCACTGTCTTCTTCTTCTTGGTTATCTTATATGATTGTTTGTTTCTATTATGATCGAAAGAGGTTGTTTTTAAATTTTTAACCCATCCTTATTTTCTCATACATGATCAGAACATGTGTAGTTGGTTGTTTTTGGATACTTAGTTAGTTTTGATCTTTCTGGCTTTCCCTTTTGGAATGCTGCTATGATATTCGTTTTTAGGCATGCTTACTTTTTGGCAATGAATTTTTAGTTCTGTTATAAAGAGGTTCCCCACCTTGCTAATGGCGAAGCTTCATATTTGTTTGATTTTCTCTTTTTCATGTTTCATCATCAATAAGAGTTTTCTTTTGATAAGAGTTTGGACTCTCTGATGATGGGGGCTAAAGCAGACATGTTGGTTCTTCTCGCTATTGTTGGGAGAGGAAACCTTCACACATCTGTGGCCTTTCGCAGTAATATGATCTGTGATGTATCTTTCTGTGTGTGTAAAGGAAATATAAGATGCATTTTTAAAAAAGAAAAAGGAAGGTGAAGGGTTTCGTCTGTATTCAATTTCCTGCAGAACAGCAGTATAGACCACAATATGAACGAAGGGTAAAAAATAATTTATTAATTGTTATTGCCTCTCCATTGTTGCCTACTATTGGAATCGACATTTGTAATATTTTATCTTTGTTAACTGCAGCACTTAATATATTTGTTGTCATCAGGTACATTCTCTGGCTACAGTAATAACAATGAAAATGGAGATTCCTGATGGTGCATGGGAGGAAGATCCAGATGGTATAGCACTTGCAGATGTTATCAACGGGCATCTTCCATACAACATAAGGATTTTCAGCATTCTGCCGATGAACAAGTATGGGTATATCTCCATTTGTCGAACTTCAGGCAACCTTTTAGCTTGAAGAATATTGAGATTGCAGACTTATGTAAGAGAGGCTGGAGAAAATGATATATTTGCACATAGATTTTTTGTTAGAAATATTTGTCTTGTATTATTTTTTGGAGAATTATTGGAGTGATAAAATCATGCTTTTATTACTTTGTTTTCTTGTGTAATAGCATTCCTAGGGGAAAATTATCTCGGCTACATTTATTGATTCCTAGATATATAAATAAACATTTCTGCTATTTGTTATCTGATTCTAGATATCTTAACTTGATTGGCTTGCTATATAGAGAGAACATATAATTGAAAATCTTATCACTTTCTACATCTTTGCAAAGATGATATTATACACTTTTATATCATATTCTGTTAAGCTCAACTTATGTATGTACCTGAAAATTCCTGTCAAGTGATCTGTTTTGGATGCATTTTAGATGGAAACAGTACTGTAAATGTCCTTGTGCTAATTTGTATCTTCCTTGTAGGCGATTCGATGCAAGAAATGAATGTAATAGTCGAAAATATGTGTATCTTCTTCCAGCTGAAGTTATAGGCATTGGAAATTCCAGCAGTCCTGAAGAAATACAGAGCCATGTCAAAGAATTCAGAGATATACTGCAGTTGTTTGAGGTAATCACACTTCCAGTATTCAGAGACGATTTATTGAGTGGAAGACTGGGCATTTCCTATGACCAATTTGCACATGAATCTGGTATCAAGAGTAAGGTTTTATGGTTTATTAACTCTTGTTTAGAAATATTCATATGAAGTTTTGATAACCTTCACTGGACTATACATGGTTGAGAGGAAATTATTCTAACCCTGCAGTTTTTGTTTAATTTATTTTTCTCCATATCCATTTGATTGCGTTAAATATCTTTAAAAATCAATGTTACAAAACCTAGATTCGGGAATAACTTGACTAAGGTTGAAAATTAAGATTCAGTAAAACATGGGAAAAAATCAAAACTAGGCAAAAACTTGACATATTAAAAAATTACATTTTCTTTTTCCTTTTTTTCAATTAAGTTAAAATATAAGTGTACAGCAACGAATGATCACATTGGCACACAAAGATGAAGGGAAGATACATATATAATTTGTGTAAGATGCCCAACCATGTACTTGTTGATGATTGTAGCTTGGGCAGGTATTTCTACAGAGGCCTAAGTGTTTGGACATGCAGAAGTCACCTAATACACCTTTAGACCTTACAATTACTTTAGTAACTAATCTCTTTTTATAAGATAAAGTGAGTTAATTTAATGAAATGCAAAGGTTTCTGCATTAGTGAATTAGATGCAATCTCAATTGTTGATGTCAAGTGATATTGAGATATAATCTCAATTGTCAATCACTTTGGAGATTAGGGTTAGGGATGGTCATAAATCAAGTCTATAAAAGAAAATCCAGGCCAAGGGAGAAGGCACAACACATAGGGGCACAAGGCATTGAAAGAGGCATCTCAATGGTTAGGTGGAGAAGGACTTCCATTCAAGTGTACTGGGACCAATGAAGGTGCTAGGGTGCAACAAGGAGATCCAGATCAGCCAAGAATAGGGCTTGATCAGCTGGATCGTATCCAGATTTTTTGCATGTATTTTCCTCAGTTTGGCCCATTTTTAGAGTAAGGGAATCCAAGTAGGTTTTGATCACTATTACTGAAGAACTGATTTGATTGGGTAGAAGATATGCATGTGTTATGTGACTGAGATTGGTTGATTTATTGTGCTTCCACTAGGTATTTTTATTTATGTTAAAGACCTAGTTGTGTTTTTTAAAGCAAATCTGAGATAATATGATAGGTTAATAAATTGCAAAATGTTGGGTTCAAAAATTTAACATGGTTTCAGAGTGTAAACTCTAAGAACCAATCTCATAGGGTGCTAGGTTCATACAAATATCGAGAGGCCAGGTTTGGCCAATGATCATACACGTGTCGAGAGGCCAGGGTCGGCCAACGATTGTACAAGGCACAATTTTATTGCACAAGGGCCGAAATTGTTGGATATACATCATATGGTGCGATTATGTTGGAGGGCAACTAAGTTAATAAAAAAGAAAAAAATTCCTTTTATGTTCGACACAAATACAAGGCGACAAAAAAAGAAGCAAAGAAAAGGCAGCCGAGATGGCTGCGAAGGGGCCCATTGCAATCACGGGGCATAGGGCAGGCGACCCATAATTGTGTCAAAGCTTGCTGTCAATAGTAGGCTACGTGTAGGTGAAAAAGGGGTTGACAAGGCCATTCATAGAGCAGATAGGCCGTAGGGCAGAGCCTGAGGTGACAAAGGCGAAGTTGAAAAGTCAGGCCGTAGTAATTGTAGTGGCTCAACAGGAGCTGGAACCGAGGTACAGAAAGATTGCAGGAGCTATACCAGAAGTTGAGTGTTGTAGAGCAGCAGCCGGGGATTGATGCTGCAACAACCTCATTTGTTGGTTGTGCAAGTTGTGGGAACATATACCACTACCAAGGCCAATTGCCAAGGTATCATAGTCACAAGGGCAGAACTGACAGTCAGCGCGGGGGACAATTAGGCTGCAAACATGGAGCAAACAGGGTTGGGTCAAGACAATTGCATCAGGGAACCAACATAGTGATAGGTCATAGCCAATGAGTCGACACAAGAGACTGTGTAGTGAGCATGGAACATAGTTTTAAAAATCAGCTGGTTTGAATCAGTGACTGGTCAAACTAACTAGTCAACTAACCCATTGCACCAAACTAACCAATAAACCCCATTCAGGGACTGGTTGGAACTGGTTACGTGCCAAACAAGTAACAAGTCAATGGCCAGTCAGCTAACCCCAGGCATCAAATTGGCCAATAAGCCCAATTTTGGGACTAGTTGGTCTGAGTCAATGACCGGATATGTGTAATATCCAGGAAATTAATTGGACAAAATTTTCTGAAAATTTGCTTCAAAAGATACACCATAAATCTCTTTATTTAAAACCCAATCAAATTTCACAATTTGCATCATGAAGTTATTAGCACAACAATGAATTTGGCAATATGAAAATCCAGAAACGCTGCAACTAAAGCTAACACAATAAATAGTAGCAAACTCAGCTTTAAGCTAACCCCAGGCATCAAATTGGCCAGTAAGCCCAATTTTGGGACTAGTTGGTACCTAATTGGTACTAGTTGGTCTGAGTCAATGACTGGATATGTGTAATATCCAGGAAATTAATTGGACAAAATTTTCTGGAAATTTGCTTCAAAAGATACACCATAAATCTCTTTATTTAAAACCCAATCAAATTTCATAATTTGCATCATGAAGATATTAACACAACAATGAATTTGGCAATATGAAAATCCAGAAACGCTGCAACTAAAGCTAACACAATAAATAGTAGCAAACTCAGCTTTATTTTTATTAACTAGAAGATGATTATATGCCAATACAAATGATCAATAGCTCTTGGTAAAGGGCATGTCAAGTTGGACAATAGCTGAGTTGATGGCCTCCAAAATAACTGCTGCAATATTGGTTTTGGCTTCCTGAAACTATAATTGGAAATGAAGCCCAAATTGGAGATTTGGGTGATCCCCACTTCAACCCACATATCTGCTCCAGATCTGGTCGTGAATAGATGTTGATTAAGCCTGATGAGATTTCTGAATGAAATCTCCACAATAGTGAGTTGGGGTTTCATCTAACACACCAAGAAACCCAAGGGTTTTCGTCCTAGGGCTCTTTGAACCTGAAAACCAAGTTCACTAAAATTCTCAAAGAGAAAAAATTCCCAAATCCAAGATGACCCCAATGACTTGTTCTCGCCTCTTTTAAAGACTTGATGGATCTCTCTCCAACCTTCTAGAAGCACTTTTACTTTATTATTTTATTCTCATTTTGGAAGCTCCTCCCTTTTAATTTATCTAAGTGGCTCTTTTTATTTTATTTTATTGAAGTCATTTTTATCCCGAAGAACGATTAATCTACCTCTATGATCTCTTCGGCCACTGAAAGTCACTTTTAATCATCCCATCCTCTAGATTCTTCATCCTAGTTCCAAAGAGCTATTACATTAAGGTGTTTCTCCAAATAATCTGCTCCAAATAACACCTTTATGTATTTAATTAAAATATGTTGGATAATAACCCCATTTTACGGGAATTGTTGAGATGCAATGGAACCAAGAATGAACTATGCAGAACTGACCCTAATGATGAAATATAGCAAGTGAACCCCATCAAACCCCATAAAACTCCTCCAAAACCCTTCGAGCCCATCGATGACGTAATCTCGCTTCTATGACTTGGTTGTCACAAGCCCTTTAAAATTGCCCTGACCGCATCATAAGGGAAACCAAAAATTGGAACATTACAAATCCTCTCGCTTTGAGATTGCTTTCCCTCAAGTAAGCCACAACTTCCAACTGTAAAGTCATCTGTACACCAATACCAGGATCCTATATGAACCATTGTGTCACATCATGCCTTCGTAACACCCAATCATGAATGGAACCCTTGATACTTGGACCCCAAACAATCCTTTGACTCATCCTGCTACCTGTTGGGCCTCGAATATGCCCATTTTTCCATCATACAAAACCATTATTCATAACCCAAATTCCGACACTTTTACACTCATTTCACACCATAATTGCATCACTTATCGCCAATTCATATCCTACACTTTGTAGTTGATTATCATTAGTTGTCTTAAGCTTTTCTATGATTAGAGATGATTTAGTTATGCTTTACTAATAACATTTTTTCTAAGTTCACGGGTCAGGTTGGTTTTGGTTTTGAAAGATTTTACTAAACGACTTGGTGCTTTAAATGGAAATGGTTCCTTCAGTTTCTCCATGATCAGAACGAGCTAACCATGACCCTTCTTAAGACTGTTCTAGAAGATCTCATATAGCTTGGGCAAAGAGAATCTTCCAAATTGGGAGGAACCATGGGCAACTCTTCGCCAAGAAGAGATTAGATGGCTGACCAAGGCGGGGGTAGTAGGAAAGGAGCCCGGGTCAAGAAATAGGATGAAGAGGATGCAGCTCTGGCATCTGCGGGGCAGCAAGGGAATAGGAAGAAAAAGGACCTCTCGAAGATAAAGTGCTTCAGTTGTGGGGAACTGGGCCATTATGCAAACCAGCGTCCTAGTAAGAAGAATAAGGGAGAGGCGTCTGACTCTAAGGCAGCATCGGTGAAGGCAGAGCAGGAGGTAGAGGATGATGACGATTCTGCCATGAGTGCTCATGTACCTCTGGAGAAGAGGTGGGGTGACATCGACCTGTAGTCAGGAGGACTACAGGAGATGATGGGCAGGATCCTTGAGGTACCCAAACTCTTGGATCATATCCGGCTACGGGAGGCCCGAAGTGACAATAGCAGGATGGCAGATGTAGGTACAAGCGGATGCGGATGGAGCGACAAAGAGTGTTAGAGTGCAGTAGTCCCTGGCAGCGCAAAGAGGGTTGCAGTAGTGTGAGAGGCACAAAGGAGGTTGCAGTAGTGCAGGAAAGCACAAAGGTGTTTGCAGTGGTGCGAGAGGCACAAAGTTTGTTGCAGTAGCACAGAGGTAGCAGGGGGAGCACTGGATAGCGGTAGAGAGAGGTTCAACATCGGGAGAGTTTCTAAACTGACAAGGATGTCAGTAGTTGGGTAGATCAGTTACTTACTTCTCAGTAACTGAGTTGCAGTGCAACAGTAGTAGTGGTAGTGCTATGGGCAGCACGATGCAGTATGATGAGAGAGAATTGCAGTGCAGATGCAGCGTTGGGAGGAAGGACCAGCAGTGGCTCTGGTAGAGCCATGGGCAGCAGTATAGGATGAAGTAGTGCAGAGGATGTTGGGCAGGAAGGCGTAGCATTAGCATAGGTAGCGATGCCATATAATTAGTGTGATGCTTAGTGGTGGAGTATTATTAAAGCACATTCCTTGCTAAGAGGGGGTGTTGATTTGGGGTAGCATCAGATGTACTCTAGACATGAAAATTGGTGGAGAGACTAAAGCACATGAGATCTCCAAGACTCAGAAATGGTTCGGGGAAATTCTGCCCGGTGAAGGAGATATTAAAATAATTAATATTTTTAATGGGTTCCTAAGTCTAAACTTAGGAAAATAAAAATATTAATAGGTATTAATATGAAACTGGGTTAGAAGGTTCTAAATGACGTGGATCAAGCCAAATCTAATCTTAGCCGTTGATTAGAGATGTAATCTCAACTGTTGAAGACTCAACAGAAATAGTATAAGAGGAGGCTTGAGGGTCAGTTGGAGATACACCAGAGTGATCAGTCAGTTCAATTTTCTAGAGTGGGGTTTGCTAAGAGAAATCGAATGAAGTGAACACAGTTCCTTCTTTAAATTAATTACTCCAAAAGACTTGGAATATGAAATTATCCATTGAGGATATAAATATTATATTAAATATGTGAATAAGAATATGAGTGATGATGATTTAAAATGAGAACGAGAGGCTTGCTTATATACCAAGCAAGTGTCTCTTAATGAAGAGTCATGTCTCATTTAGACATGCCTCTTCAACCTAATTACTAATTAACTAATAATTATTTATGATTATTATCATTTACATTATATTTATATTATTTATATATTTTATTCGTTACATCGAACCAGTGATTAGAGTTGCAGTGAGGGGCAGTGAGTGCAAGGAAGAGAGGCAGAGAGTCAGACGTAGAGCTACGCAGAGGCCAACAGTGACTGCTTAGAGGCCAGAAGGGCCTACGTGATTGACGCAAAGGCTGCAGAAGTGACGCAGAGGGCTAGAGAGGCTGTGGAGAGCCTCAGAGGTTTGATGCAGAGGGTTTTAGGTTGACGTAGAGGCCAGGAGGGCTGACACTGAGCCTCACAGAGGTGCTGGGGAGTGTTTCGTGGAGCAGACTTTCAGAATATCTGATTTTGAAGAGAGGTATTATTGCCAGATTATTTTCTCTGTCGGGTGAGCCAGTTTGGCACCTAGTGTACTTAAAAAAAGCTGTTTAATAATAAAACCATCAAAACTGCTGCACCGATTTTCCCAAGTTTGGTTTTTCTGGGGACGATTGTCCAAAAATAATGGTGTCCCTCGTGTGTTTGTCTATTTCTTTTGGCTGTTGATTTGTAGGTGGTTGAGACTGTATTGTGTTTATTTCAGTATTTATATGGTTAAATAACTTGTTAAGTAATTAAAACAAGTAGGCGGGATAAACCAGAGAATACAAAAAAATTTCTAACGATAATACTTAGAAATTTCAACACAAAGTTCCCAATAATGTTTGTAAATTTGTATGAGATCTTCAAATCATGTATCTTTAAAGTCATTATGTTTTACTTGAGTTGGTTGATGTGGGATTCCTTAAGGCCCATCGACATCAACGCATTATCTTGGATGTAGGTTAGAGTTAGGTAAGGTACCTAGGAGCCTGCATGCCTTAATGGTAGGTATCCTTGTCATCTACGAATGAAATACATCAATGTTTCTTGGTGGATGAATTCTACAGTCCATTCGACTTCGACAAATCCATTCATGGCTGGGAGAATGTACCTAGTGCCTTGATTCCCATTGACATCAAAGGTGGGATATCTCACATTGGTTAATGATCTCCTCAATGGTCAGTAATCCAATGATCCTTGCTTATGTTCAACATCGAAAACATTTATTCAAGTATGCAATATTGCACATGGGTGTGTAGCTATTGAAGACTATGCGGTTTGGTAATCTCAATACATATTTGCAGCAATTTGGATTTTTGTATCAACATTTCCATTGTCATTTGCAGTAGAAGTCACCTTTCCTCAATTGTTTGGGGACATACAACTGCTCAGGCATGGGGGAGAAGGGGACCCTCAGTTTGTCCTTCAAACCTTCAACTCATCCTTCACCCTTCTTTAGCAAATCAGATCAGCAGTCACATCAATGCCATCTAGCTCATCCTCCACTTCATTTTGTAGCACCGAGCACATTAACAACAAAGGTAAAACTTGAGGTAAATTTGGCGTATGATTCTCTAATTCATTATGAGGTTAAAGAAGCTTAATGATTCACCACTTCTCATTCCCTGCATTTCATCTTTCATAAACCATTATCCTTCTATTTCCTTCCATTCATTACACATATACTCTGATTACAAGATCACGTTAAAAGAAAAAGCCTTATGGTGCATTAATAAAGGTAGTCCCTATAGTGTCTTCTCCAAGCATTCTATTCACAGGATGAAGTCATTACTGCCATGAAATGATAAAGGAAACCACCTAGAGACATTGGCCTCACGATGACAAAATATGCAAGCACCCATTTGTGAAAATTTCTAACACGAAATTCTACTGTAGTAACTGATTTATTTCTCCCACTTATTTTGCACAATAAGTTACTTACAAAACCCTTCAATAAACATTAAAATAAATTCTACTGCAGTTATCACATAATAGGATAGAGAAATAACAGTGATATACAATCACAAGAATCAATCACATCAACATAGTTATTTTTGGACAATTGTCCTCAGAAAAACCCAATGCAGGTAAACTGGTGCAATAGATGAGGGTTTATTTATTAATCTTCAAAAAAAATCTCTTTACAAAGAAAGATTCTGCAGAATACTGAGACACTTCTGAGAGAAACACCTGAGACAAATTTTCTCCTCCTGGAGAAGTTCTGACACCTTGGAGACCCTCTACCCTCCTCTGCATCACTTCTGCGTGAGGACTGCATCTCCAATGGCGCTATCTCACTGATCTTCCCTCTGGGCTGTCTCTTAGATGCTTTGCGTCACCTCTTCTTCAGTCTCTAACTGATGCTGATACCCTCCTCTTCCTTCACCTTGCTACTCTTCTTTTGAAATCGAACTTTTTCTCCTTGAGAATCGATTTCCTTCGGGTTATTGAGTATTTGCTTGGTGTATCTCCAAATGACTCTCAAGTCTTCTCATATACTTTTCCTGTTGATGAATCAATGACCGAGATTAAGTCCCTAATCAAAGACTAAGACTAAAACAGACTTGACCCTCATCTCTTAGAAACTTCTCACCCATATTTTTATTAATACCCATTAATATTTTTAGTTTCCTAAGTTTAGACATTGGAACCCCATTAAAAATATTAATTATTTTAATAACTCATCATCTAGATGCAATTTCTCCAAACGATTTTTGGGTCTTGGAGATCTCATGAATTCTAGCCCCTCCACAATTTTTCGGAGCTAGATCACATCCGATGCTACCCAAAATCAACACTCCCTCTTAGCGAGGAATGTGTTCTAGCAATGCCTCCCAATAGAAGCATCACCCTGATCCACGTCATCGGTCCTATGCGCTGCTGATGCTCGGCCTGCTGCCCCTCATCTACTATGCCGCTTCACCCTGTACTATTGCCCATGATACTGCAACTGTCACTGCTACATCTGTACTGCAACTCCCTCTCAATACGCTGCATCATGCTGCCCATAGCATTGCCACTGCTAATTGCTGCACTACAACTCAGTTGCTGAGAAGTAAGCAACTAAAAAGCCACCCAAAAGTTGACATGTTGGTCAGTTTGGATGCCCTGTGATGCTGAAGCTACCTCTGCTGCTAGTCTATGCTGACCCTCTGATGCTACTGCACTACTATTGTATTTGCTTTGTGCCTCTCGCATTGCTGCAACACTCCACTACGCTACTTCAGACTTTGGCATTCTAGCTCTGCCACTGTTTCTCTATCATCCCTCGCACCAACTGACTCCCTTAATTCTGCTACTGTCATTAAGGGCTCCCATACTCATATGTGATCTATGAGTTTGGGCAACTCAAGGATCCTGCCCCTGCATGTAGTCCTCTCGACTGCAACTCAATATCGCCCCACCTCTTCTTGAGATTCCACCTGTTGTGATACCTCTGGAGTTTTGCCTTTAGGAGAAATACTGGTGCTAGTTTCTGCTGGTCGAAGTGGCTGGACCAATGGATCATCCTTTGACGGCTCTTCAGAAGGCATTTCTTGGGATTTCTTGAAAGCTCTGTCCTCCATGAACTTTACATCCTGTCGAATTACGATCTTCCTGTTCCTCGGAAGATAGACTCTATATGCCTTAGCATTCTCGCTAGATCCCACAAGATATCCTTTCTCCACAGTTTGATCCAATTTCTTCCTCTTTTCTTCGGGTATATGGCAGTGTCCAAAGTCCCAAATATCCTAAAATGACTCACTTCAGGCTTCTTACTAGTGAAGACACTCTCCGGAGTAATCTTACCTAGTGCCCTGTGAGGAGTCTTGTTTTGGACATAAACAACTGTGTTGCATGCTTCTACCCATAGAAACTTGGGCATATCCTGATCATACAACATCGCCCTGGCTGCTTCAACAATAGTCCTATTCTTCCTTTCTACTACTCCATTCTTCTCCAGATTATAGGGCGCTGTCCACTCTCTTCTAATGCCTTCCCTTGCGCAAAAATTAGTGAAGTCCTTGTCAATGTATTCTCCACCATTGTCTGAGTACAATATCTTAATCCTCTTTCCTATCAGATTCTCAACTAGAGCCTTGAACTCTTTGAATCGACCAAAAATCTCATCCTTGGTTTTTAGAAAGTAGATCTAAGTCTTTCTGGAATGGTAATCAATGAAGGTGACGAAGTATTTGACACCACTAAGAGATTGTGGACATGGGTCCGCAGATATCTAAGTGTATCAATCCTAGAACACTCTTAGCCCTATTGTTACTTCTAGAGAATGCTGCTTTGGCGTACTTTCCTAGTGCGCACCCTTTGCATACATCATCTTCTTTGGTACTCAACTCTGGAACTCTTGTTACCGTTCTTTTGAGAATTCTTAGAGCCCCATGGTGTAAGTGTCCCATCCTCCTGTTCCATAGTTCATTCAAATCTTTTTCCCCACTGCTGCCTATCAGTGCGGTTGGAGATTCTAGCTGTAATTTATACAACCTGTTACTTTTGACTCCAATCTAGGCCCTCTTTTTCCAACTCGGGTGTTTGACATATACTTTCTCCTTAATGAAGAACACATCATAGCCCTTGTTTTGAAGTTGAGATACAAAGAGTAAGTTCATCCTCAATCGTGGCACATGCAACACATTGGTTGCTCGAAGCCGATCCCTTGCTTTTGTTTGAAAGACTACAATACCTCTTCCTACGGGGGTACATTTTGACTTATTTCCCATGGTGATTTGGAAGTTCATTCTTTCTTCTTGATAATTCAAAAAACATTCTCGTATTCCTGTCATGTGCTAGGAAGCGCCACTATCTATATACCAAATCTTAGAGGAGGCAGAACTTGCTAAGCAAGCGACTTCTTCTTCTAGTCTGGAAGCTAACATAGAATAATCATGATCCATGTTCTTCGTGCTTTTTTCTTTCTCTAGAGATCTGCGTGAGTCCTTCTGAGTTGATGCCTCGACATCATGCTCCTGACTCATAGCAGATTCTTTAACCCTGTTGCCTCATCTCAGCTCTGATACCATGTGAAAATTTCTAACACGAAATTCCACTACAGTAACTAATTTATTTCTCCCATTTATTTTCCACAATAATTTATTTACAAAACCCTTCTGTAAGCATTAAAATAAATTCTACTGCAGTTATCACATAATATCATAGAGAAAATAATAGTGATATACAAGCACAAGAATCAATCAAGTCAACACAATTATTTTTGGACAATTCTTCCCGGAAAAATCCAATGCGGGAAAACTGTGCAACAAATGAGGGTTTATTTATTAATATTCAGCAAAAATCTCTTTACAAAGAAAGATTCTACAGAATACTGAGACACTTCTAAGAGAAACACCTAAGACAATTTTCCACTCCTCCTGGAGAAGTTCTGACACCCTGGAGACCCTCTACCTTCCTCTACGTCACTTCTGTGTGAGGATTGCTTCTCCAACTACGCTGTCTCACTGATCTTCCCTCTGCGCTGTCTCTCAGATGCTCTGTGTCACCTCTTCCTCAGTCTTTGACTGATGCTGATACCCTCCTCTTCCTTCACCTTGCTACTCTCCCTCTGAAATTGAACTTCTCCTTGAGAATCGATTTCCCTTGGGTTACTGAGTATTTTCCTGGTGTATCTCCAAATGACTCTCAAGTCTTCTCTTATACTTTTCTTGTTGATGAATCAACGACTGAGATTAAGTCCCTAATCAATGACTAAGATTAAAACAGACTTGATCCTCGTCTTTTAGAAGCTTCTCACCCATATCTTTATTAATACCCATTAATATTTTTATTTTCCTAAGTTTAGACTTAGGAACCCCATTAAAAATATTAATTGTTTTAATAATTCATCATTTGGGTGGAATTTCTCCAAACAATTTCCGGGTCTTGGAGATCTCATGAATTCTAGCCCCTCCACAAAATTTCGGAGCTAGATCACATCCGATGGTACCCAAAATCAACACCATTCACCATCTCCATCACCACCTCATTTCATCCATCATCTCTCCCTCCTCCATTCATTTCTTGTCCTCAATTTGTATTGCTCAGTAAATTAGTGTGACATATTAAATGTGAAGAGTGTTGTTCCACAAGAACCAACACCTCCAAGTATTCAAGCAGTGCTGTTCCACAAGAATCAACACCTCTAAATATTCAAGCAATGTTGTTCCACTAGAGCCTTGAACTCTTTGAATCGACCAAAAACCTCATCCTTGGTTTTCAGAAAGTAGATCCAAGTCTTCCTAGAATGGTCATCGATGAAGGTGATGAAGTATTCGGGACCACTAAGAGCTTTTGTGGACATCGGTCCACAGATTTCTGAGCGTATCAATCCTAGAACACTCTTAGCTCTATTGTTACTTCTGGAAGGCACTGCTTTGGCATGCTTGCCTAGAGTGCACCCTCTGCATACATCATCTCGTTCAGTACTTAGTTTTGGAACTCTTGATACTGTTTTCCTGAGAATTCTCAGAGCCCGATGGTGTAAGTGTCCCATCCTCCTGTGCCATAGTTCATTCAAATCTTTGTCTCCATTGTTGCCTATCAGTACCATTGGTGATTCTAGCTGTAATCTATACAATTTGTTACTTTTGATTCCAATTTGGGCCTTCCTTTTCCAGCTTGAGTGTTTGACATATACTTTCTCCTTAATGAAGAAAACATTATAGCCCTTGTTTTGAAGTTGAGATATAGGGAGTAAGTTCATCCCCAATCCTGGCACATGTAACACATTGGTTGCTTGAAGTTGCTCTCCTGCTTCGGTTTGAAAGACTACAATACCTTTTTCTACTAGGGTACACTTTGCCTTATTTTCCCATGGTGATCTGAAAATTCATTCTTTCTTCCTGATAATTTGAAAAACATTTTCGAATTCATGTCATATGCCAGGAAGCTCCACTATCTATATACCAAACCTCAGAGGAGGCAGAGCTTGCTAGGCAAGCAACTTCTTCTTCCAATCTGGAAGCTAACATAGAATAATCGTGATCCATGTCCCTTGTGCCTTCTTCTGGAAATCTGCGTGAGTCCCTTTGAGTTGATGCTTTTGTCTCATGCTCTTGACCCATAGTCGATTCTTCTCTCCTGTCGTTGGATCTCTGCTTTGATACCATGTGAAAATTTCTAATATAAAATTCTACTGCAACAACTAATTTATTTCACCTACTTATTCTTCACAATAAGTTATTTACAAAATCCCTTCAACAAATATTAAAATAAATTCTACTGCAGTTATCACATAATTACACAGAGAAAAATACGTACACAAGAACCAATCACATCAACACAATTGTTTTTGGACAATTGTCCCCAGAAAAACCCAATGTGGGAAAACCGGTGCAGCAGATGAGGGTTTTATTAATCTTCAGGAACAATCGCTTTTACAAGGAATTATTTTACAGAGAAACTAAAAGAAAACACCTGAGACTTTCCCCCGGAAGCTTTCTGACACTTTGGAGACCCTTCTCCCACTTCTGCGTCATCTCTGCGTCACTCTGCGTGGCTCAGCATAACTCTGAGTGGTTCTGTGTCCCTCTGCGTCAGCCTGCTTGGGGGCTACGTCTCTCTTTTGGACTGCGTCTCTCTCTGCGCTATCTCTCCATGTCCCTGCGTGACCTTCTCCTTAGTCATTGAGTGCTGCTGCTGCCCTCCTCTTCCTCCACCTTGCAACTCTCCCTCTGAAATCGATCTCCTTCTCTTGAGAATCAATTTTCTTTGAGATACTGAGTATCTTCTGGTGTGTCTCCAAATGATCCTCAAGTCTTCCCTTATACTTTTCTTGTTAATGAAATAATGACCAAGATTAAGTCTCTAATCAACGGCTAAGATTAAAACAGACTTGATCCTTGTCTCTTAGAAGCTTCTCACCCTTATCTTTATTAATACCTACTAATATTTTTATTTTCCTAAGTTTAGACTTAGGAACACGTTAAAAATATTAATTATTTTAATAATTCCTCACCCGGGTGGAATTTCTCAAAACGATTTTTGCGTCTTGGAGATCTCATGTGCCTTAGCCTCTCCTCCAAATTTCAAGGCTAGAGCACATCCAGTGCTACCTAAAATCAACAACAAGTCGTGGTATATGAGTTATCACAGCCTTTGTTTTTCGACCCTTCTGCCTTTTTGCCTTCGATTAATTTTTCGTCATCACTGCTTGGGGCTCCAGGGGATGAGAGCATGATGTGTAAGATATAGCAGTAGACACCCCCTTTGAGGTGTGGTAGTTCTTTTCCCACCAAAAGTTGGGACAACCATGGGTTCCTTAATGTGGAGGGGGCTCATCTAGGGCCCATAGGAACTAGGATGATGGCCATAAACAAGGGGTAGAGCTGATGCTTGGCTTTTGCCCACGTGCTAAATTTGTATGTCCTAGCTATCTTTATTTATTTATTATCTGGTACATTTCTTGTTAAGAATGGTTAAATTATGCTTTTTCTTTTCCTTTTAGCTGCATCAGAGTGTTGCGAAAATCACGATTTTTTGCCTAAAACGATTAAGTCTGTGATTTTTTCATTTTGAAAAAATCGCAATTTAATCCTGATTTTTTGAAAAATTCACGATTTTCCCCCAAAAAGCCTTATTTTTGTATATTTTTTTAATTTTTAGATATATATATATATATATATATATTTTTTTAATTTATAATTTTTTGTTTTATTTTATTTTATTTCTTGCTGATTTTTACTGATTTTATCTCGATTTTTACGATTTTTTCCGATTTTGGACCCTCGCTGATTTAATCCCGATCACAATGTTCGCAACATTGGCATTGGGCTCCAGGGCATCGTTCCAGGTCCAACCTAAGGTGTGGACAAGGGTATGGGGAGCTTAGGCTTATGTGGACTTAGTGTAAGCATGTGTACCTGGATGGGACAAGAGATGAATGGGGCTAAAATGAGTGGAGGGGAGTGATGTCTATGGTGTCGCAAAGTGGGACCACGCAACCAAAAGTGAGATTTCCCATGTAGTGCCAACCCTAATACTAATGGCTAGTAAAGGAGATCCCACAAGACCAGGGTACAAGGCTAACCATCAAATTGGGCAAAGGAGACAAGAGTATAGATCTAGCCCACTCTTTTCGCTGAATCCCCACACCAATCCATGCCCAAAAGTGCCCATGATAAATAAGGAAAGTTATTCAACTATACCAATGAAAAGCCATACCTTTGGGGTCGGGAGGCCCACCTTCAAACATACAATCATAACAGGAGGGACCACATGACTGGCTCAAGCGGAAGAGATAATGATGTATTGAGCGATCTAGTGGCTGGAAGGGGCTGTTGGCTGCCGGTTGAGGACCATCTAGGAGGTAAAATTTCTTCTATGCATACTACCCACAGGTGGTGGGTAACATCTGGCTCCAATTGGGAATTGAGCGCTCGGGAAGTTGCACAAAGCTACTTGAATGAGAGATCACGAGAACACCAACAATCTCTTGGTACTGTAGACTTGTTACCTACACATATCAAAGACCAAGCATACAGGGAAACATGTTTTTGTGGTGTCTTATGATCACCCATGGTTGGTATTAGGCCATATAAATCAACAAGAAATTAAAATCATTTTACATGAAAATTTAATCTAAATGCAACTAATCTATCATGATAATATCATATGATGTTAGTTCTAATGAGAAAATCAACATACAATGCATCTTACCCTAACATGCATATAAGACAATGTCAAGTGTCAAAAGGAAAGGGGGGATGCGACTCAACTTGATCAGTTGCAACCAAAGTTCGTCGTGAAGTTTGGCAATGTAATAATAATATTCCCTGACCTTTCCGTGAATCTTGACAGACACATGATTTTTATCTAGCAAGACCACATCCCTAACTCTATATTCTCTTTTAGGCTTCCTCTTCCTGCTTGCTTTGTGATTTGGTCGTTTAAGAATATAGACTTCTTGTGAAGGGAGTATGTAGGAAGGTTTCTCAACCTCATGTGTCTTATTATATGGGACAGGGCTCGACTTGACCACATGAGTAGGGTAGGCTGGTCCTCTATGTGAACATTCCTAGATTTAACAATCTCGAGAATCCTACTGAAACTAGTTGAATCTACTTTGCCTACATCGTAAATTACATTACAAACTTATTTCAGATTTCTTCTTGAAATGTTGAAGTAAATTACTGAAGCAACCTACACCAAATTAAATATGATTTTGAAACGCAGAAACTAAGCAAGGAAATACAAACACATAGGACACCGCTATTTTTGGACAAATGTCATCGGAAAAACCCAATGCAGGAAAACCGGTGCAACACCTCTGAGGGTTTATTATCATTAAGCAGTAGCAAATTCTAAATACATCTCTGAATACCTCACAGGGTTGTTTAGTCACAGAGAGATATACTGGCAGAAAGAATTGTGAGGTTACCTCACGCTATCACTAGAAATCCTCGTTGATCCAGCCCCAGACTGATTGCCCCTGGATTTTCTGGCTGCCTCTGTGCAGTATCTACGTCAGCCCAACGTCAAGCTCTCTAGGGACTGCGTCATCCCTCTGGTTGGTCGATTTGTGGCCTAGGAGATTCGATTTCTGCCTCCCGGTCTCACACCTCAGCTCCTGGCTTCTAAAACTCGAATTCCCTTTGCAAATTTCAGACTCCTCACTGGCTCCTGCACTGCCTTTGCGTGGCTCTGCGTCAGTCCTTCTGGCTTAGTGTTGCCACTACTGGATTACCCTCTGCCTCTCTCTGCTGATGATTCTCTGGCTGAGAAAATCACTCTCTGTGGAAGTTATCCCTGCCCCTCTGCTGCAAGAAATCTCCTCAATCGAATTTTCCTTCTGAGAACTTGTCACTTTAGAAAATCGATTTCTTGAACTCTCTTGGTGTATTTTCAAAATGACCCTCAAGAGTCTTCTTATATCTTCTTGTTGGACAACCAATGAATTAGATTAACTCCTAATCAAAGGCTCAGATCATTTTGACTTGATCTCTGTCTTTTTCTAGAAGTTACACCCACAATTAGATTAATACCCATTAATATTTTAATTTTCCTAAGTTTAGACTTAGCAACAACATTAAAAATATTAATTATTTTAATATAATCGTTTATGTGTGGAATTTCCCAAAACGGTTTCTGGGTTCTTTGGAATGCATGTGCGCAAGCATTTCTGCAAAATTTGAGGTCTAGAGCACATTCAATGCTACCCCAAATCAATATTCTCTCTTAGCGAGGAATGTGCTCTATTAATATACTGCTGCTACATACTGCTCTGACTCCGAAGCATCGCCTTCTACATTGCCGATGTCTGACATGCTTTCCACCAACCACTGTGCTACTGTTGTAACTATACTGCTGCCTTTGACACTGCCACTGCCAATGCTACATTTGTACTACAACTCCCTCTCAAATGTTGCATTTGCTATGCTGCTAGCACTGCATCCATACTACAACTCAGTTGCTGAGAGAAGCAATTGAAAAACATCCAAAATTACCGAACTAATTGTGTTCAGTATGATACCACGTGAATGTTGGAACTGACTGCTGCTAGTCTCTGCACTGACCCTCTGAATATATTGCACTGCTGCTGGCCTCTGCTCTCTGCCATCTCCACTGTTGTCAACTTTGCTATGCGCTGCTCAGTCTTTGGTGCTCCTAGCCACGCAACTGTCTCCCTAACATCCTTGGTACCATCTGACACTTGTCCATCCTGCTATTGCAAAACTGGGTTCCCATAGCAAGGTATTGATCCAAGAGGTGGACTCCTCAAGGGTGCTACCCATCTGTAGCTCTTTTGAACTATATCTCCAAAGCATCCAACCTCCCTCCTGGAGGTATCTTGGCTGTCATAGCGAACTCCTCCTCTTGTTCGATCTTTATGGCTGCAACCTTAGGATCATGCTTCTCATCCTTGGCCTTTTTCATCAAAGGACGCTGGGATGCATAGTGGCCCATCTCGCCACATCTGAAACACTTCACCTTGGAGACGTATTTTTTTCGTCTCTGTTGCCCTTGCTGCCCCTTCGATGCAAGGGCTACATTATCCTCCTCCTCCTTGGGCTTCAACCCACTGTTGCTGCTACTTCCGTCAAGTCTGACCTTGACTAGGTGTCTCCTCAATTGCTCTTGTTTTAGAGATGCCAACATCTCATCCCAATTAGGCAATGTTGCTCTGCCCAAGATACTCTGGACAAAGACTTGCCACTCATTTGAGACATATTTGAGGGCTAGTCTAACTAACTCTGAATCCTAAGGTGTATGCCCCACAACCGACAACTCATCTTGGGTCTCCTTCAGCTTCGTGAGGAATGAATCCACATGTTCTCCCTTCTACATCTGAGCAAATCGTAGTTTCTGCTCTAAGTACATCTTCCGCTGCTTGGAAGATCCCTGATATAACGTGGCCAAAGCATCCTGCATCTCCTTAGAAATTGCTCTGCTAGCAACGTGGAACACCACATGATCCTTGACTCCATCTAGGATCATCGTCTTGGCCTTTTCCATCTCAGCGTTGTACTTTTTCAGTGGATCTACATCTGCAGGTTCGGCCACCACACTGTCAACGTATGTCTTGAGGGCATGCTCATTTAGAAAGAAAGACATTCTAGCCTTCCAGATGATGTAGTTGGATGCTCCATTCAACTTGTCCTAATCCCTCAAGCCACTAGTTGCATCTCCTTCGAAAACTGTTGAACAACTCCCTCTTTCTCCCTACTACGTAGCTTCTAGGCTGGCTTACGTACTCCTTGATGGAGTTGGTAAGTCTGCTGCTCATTCGTTGCCCAACAAATGAAAAATACTGATTTTCTCAGCAAGAAACCATTGAGGAAGTATTCCCTCATTATGTGATTTGCTTCCTTCTTTTGACAGTTTTTTTGCCCAGCACTCAGCGCGCAGAAAACTGCATCTCTCTAGCTCGGTGTTGAGGCTTTGCGTGGCTCCCTCTCGTTGATTTGGGGTAGCATCCGATGTGCTCTAGCCACGAAATTTGGTGGAGAGGTTGGGGCACATGGGATCTCCAATACCCAGAAAGGATTTGGGCAAATTCTAAACATATCCGAAGATATTAAAATAATTAATATTTTTAATGGAGTCCCTAAGTCTAAACTTAGGGAAAATAAAATATTAATGTGTATTAATATGAATCTATGTTAGAATGGTCCAAAAGACATGAATCAAGCCTGATCTAATCTTATCCATTGATTAGGGACTTAATCTCGACCGTTGAGATGTCAACAAGAAAAGTATAAGAGGAGGCTTGAGGTTTACTTGGAGAAGTACACCAGAGTGATCAATCATTTTATTCTCTAGAGAGGGGTTTGGTACTAAGAGAGATAGAATCAGTGATCGGAGAGTAGCTGAGGGGCATTGAGTACAGAGAGACAGAGAGGTAGACATAGTGCCGGGAGAGCAGCAGAGTAGCCAGAGAGAGTGACGCAGGAGTAGCTAGTGGTCACGCAAGGCCACGCAGAGGCAGCTAAGCGCTGCGTAGAGCACCAGAGAGGTCGACGTATCTGACGCAGAGGCTCAGAGAGCTGACGCAGGGCCTCCTGGGGCAGATTGGTGTTGAGTAGCTACCAGAAGGATTATTGGGGGTTTCAGCTAGTAGATTTGTGAGAAACGGAGAGGTATTACTGCCAAGGAGATTCTCTGTTGGGTAGGCCAGTTTCGGCACCCAGATTGTACTCTGATATTGCTTAATAAGAAAGCCCTTAGATCGCTGCACCGATTTTCCCACATTGGGTTTTTCCGAGGACATTAGTCCAAAAATAATGGTGTCATATGGTGTGTTTGTTTCAGTTTCTTTTTAGTTGTTGATCTGTAATATGTTAAGCATGCACTAGTGTTTATTTTTAGTAGTTACATTGTAAATAACTTGTTAAGGAAAATAACAAGTAGGTAGGAATAAATCAGATAAAGTGCATGGAGGATTTCTAACTAAGTAAACTTAGAAACTTCAACACATCTGCCTTGGCAAATTATCGATCTGGTAGTCTTACCTCTCTGTTGACTCACTCAGAGAGAGAACCTTGAAAATATAGCCCTCTTGGCTAGAACTACGCAATCCCTCAGGGGATTCGAACTGTTGCTTGCTGTAGCAAGTTGGCCCTTGATTTTGTGCTAGATCCGCTCTTCCTTTTTCACATCAAAAGCTCTGATACCATGTGAAAATTCCTAGATCTAGCAATCTCTGGAATCCACTGAAACCAGCTAAGTCTACTTCACTTAGATTGTAAATTACATTACAAACTTATTTTGGATTTCTTCTTGAAATATTGAAATAAATTACTAAAGCAACCTACACCAAATTAAATATGATTTTGAAACATAGAAACTGAGCAAGGAAATACAAACACATAGGACACTGTTATTTTTGGACAAATGTCCTTAGAAAAACCCAATGTAGGAAAAATGATGCAACCATTATGAGAGTTTATTATTATTAAGCAGTAGCAAATTCTAAATACATCTTTGAATACCTAATAGGGTTTTTCAGTTACAAAGAGAAATCCTGGTAGAAAGAATTGTGAGTTTACCTTACACTATCATAGGAAATCCTCGTTGATCCAACCCTAGACTGGTTGCCCCTGGCTTTACTGGTTGCCTCTGTGCAGTATTTATGTCAGCCCAACGTCAAGCTCTCTGGGGATTGCGTCACTCCTTTGGCTAGTCGATTTGTGGCTTAGGAGATCCAATTTCTGCCTCTCGGTCTCATACCCCGGCTCCAGGCTTCTAAAACTCGAATTCCCTCTGCAAATTTCAAACTCCTCACTGGCTTCTGTGCTGCCTCTGCGTGGCTCTGTGCCAACCCTTCTGTCTCAACGTTGCCACTGCTAGATTATTCTCTGCCTCTCTCTGCTGATGATTCTCCGGCTGAGAAAATAACTCTTTCTTTAGAAGCTATTCCTGCCCCTTTTGTTGATTTGGGGTAGCGTCGGATAAGCTCTAGCCACGAAAATTGGCGGAGAGGCTAAGGCACATGAGATTTCCAATACCCAGAAAGGGTTTGGGCAGATTCTAAGCGGTTTGGGAGATATTAAAATAATTAATATTTTTAACGGAGTCCCTAAGTCTAAACTTAGGGAAATTAAAATATTAATGTGAATTAATATAAAACTGTGTTAGAATGGTCCAAAAGTCATGGATCAAGCCAGATCTAATCTTAGCCTTTGATTAGGGACTTAATCTCGACCGTTGATTTGTCAATGAGAAAAGTATAAGAGGAGGCTTGAGGGTCACTTGGAAAACACACCAGAGTGATCAGTCATTCTATTCTCTAGAGTGGGGTTTATTAAGAGCGATATAATTAGTGATCAGTGAGTACGAGGGAGAGAGGCAGGGACAGTGCCAAGAGATCAACGCTGAGGCAGGAGAGGCAAACATAAGGCTTTTCAGGTAGACGCAAAGGTAGCAGAAGATTGTGCAATCACTTGCTGGGCCTACATGAGTGATGAAGAGAGGCCCAGGGTTGACGCAGTCAAATAGGGGCTGACATAGAGGGTTTGAGAGCCATGCAAAGGTTCGCTGGGTTGACGTTGGGATTGGGAGAAGTGCTGGAGAATTATTTCTCTCTGTGGGTAAGCCAGTTTGGCACCCTGTTGTACAAAAGAATTGCTTAATCATAAAACCCTCAGATAGTTGCATCGGCTTTCCGCATTGAGTTTTTCCGCAGACATTAGTCCAAAAATAACGGTGTCATTTGTGTGCTTGCTTCTGTTTCCTTCATTTGATGATCTGTAATGTGTTGAGGATGCACTTATATTTATTTTCAGTACTTGCATGGTAAATAACTTGTTAATTAACAAAACAAGTAGGTAGGAATAAATCAGTAAAGTGCATGGAGGGTTTCTAACTGGTAGACTTAGAAATTTCAACATGGTATCAAAGCGTGGTTGCAGATCACAGGAGAACTGAGGACATCAACAGAGCAAAGTAACAACAACTGAAAACAACTATCCTAAGTGACGGAAGCTGTTCCTAGCAGCAAAACAACAAGGAAGGGGTGACACAGTGCCTGCATCATCAAGTTCGAGCCAAGAAGAGGCTATGTAGAGGCTGAAGGAGGCAAAGACAGGCTCATGTAGAGCCACACAGAGGCCAGGAGGGCTGACGCAGGTGGCTGAGGGAGCTAGTTTGTCGGTGCCAGGACTGCGCAGAGCCTAGGAGCTCTCACCTTCAGGTAGCTGGGCTTTAAGACGCTGTGGGTAAGTTGCAGAGTGGAGCTGGTGGGGTATTGTAGTCAGAACAATACCTAGCAAGGCAAGACCAAGGGGAGGGAGTTGCTGCCGAGGCAGATTTCTAGCCAAGGAATCTAGATCAGTGGTGTAGTTGCACAAACGATCAGAGAGGGGCAACTTGACAGTTGGCAGAAGGATTTCCAGGGGGGAAATCGGGACTCAGAGGGAGTCCAGAAGAGAACTTCCAGATGGGAAGTAGAGAGACTCGGAGGAGTCGAACCAAGAACTTCCAGACAGGAAGTAGAGAGTCTCAGCAGGAGTCGAACCGAGAACTTCCAAGCAACAAGTAGAGAGACTAAGAGGATTCGACAGAGAAGAGTAGAGAGATGGCCGTGAATGGGTTGAGGGATTAGGATAGGCTGGATGGAGCGTCCAACTTTGTGGTCTGGAAGTCTAGGATCTTGTCCATTCTAGATAAACATCGTATCAAGGCCTTCGGATGACGATTGGGCCTTGAGTACTCATGTGCCACTTGAGAAGAAGTGGGGAGACATCGAGCTGAAGTCAGATGGACTACAAGCGATGAGGGGCATAATCCTCGAGGTACCCAGCCTCTTGGATTAGACCTGGCTACGGGAGCCCCGAAGAGGAGTAGCAGTATTGCTGGATGTTAGTAGAGATGGATGCGGATGGAGTGAGAGAGGGAGCTACAATGCAGGATTCCTAGGACAGCGTGAGGCAACAGTGCGAGAAACACGGTAGTGTTGCACCAGTGCAGGATGGTACAGAGAGGTGTGCAACGGTGCAAGATGCACAGAGTTGTTGCAACAACGTAGAGGTAAGAGAGGGAGTACTTGTTAATGACTGAGGGAGCTTTAGCATCAGGAGTGTTTCTAGCCTGACGGAGATGTCAGAGTTGGGAGATCAATGACTTACTTCTCAGTAACTAGGTTGCAATGGTAGTGCTATGGGCAGCATGATGCAGCATGATGAGAGGGGTTGTAGTGTAGATGCAGCAGTGGCAGGGCCATGGGCAGCAGCACGGATGCAGAGGGAGTTGCAGTATGGATGCAGAGGGAGTTGCAGTACGGATGCAGCAGTGGCAGTGGCAGGGCCATGGGTAGTAGTACATGATGTAGCAGTGCAGAGGAGTTGGGCAACAGGCCTAGCATCAACACAGGGACCGATGCCAGATGATCAGAGTGATGCTCAGTGAGGAGTATTACTAGAGCACAATCCTTGCTAAGAGGGAGTGTTGATTTGGGGTAGCATCGATGTGCTCTAGCCACGAAAATTGGTGGAGAGGCTAAGGCACATGAGATCTCCAATACCCAAAAAGGGTTTGGGCAGATTCTAAACGGTTTGGGAGATATTAAAATATTTTTAATGGAGTCCCTAAATCTAAACTTAGGGAAATTAAAATATTAATGTGAATTAATATAAAATTGTGTTAGAATGGTCAAAAAGTCATGCATCAAGCTAGATCTAATCTTAGCCGTTGAGTAGGGACTTAATCTCGGTCGTTGATTTGTCAATGAGAAAAGTATAAGAGGAGGCTTGAGGGTCACTTGGAGAACACACCAGAGTGATTAGTCATTCTATTCTCTAGAGCGGGGTTTGCTAGGAGAGATATAATTAGTGATCAGTTGCAGCGAGGGGCAGTGAGTACGCGGCAGAGAGGCAAGTACAGTGCCGATAGACCAGTGCAGAAGCAGAGAGAGGCAGACGCAGAGCCAGATGGAGCCACGTAGAGGCAGTAGAGATTGCGCAGAGCCAAAAGGGTCTGCGTCACCCAGGTAGAGGCTGCAGGAGTGACGAAGAGGGACAGAGAGGTTGCGCAGAGCTTTAGTAGGTCGACGCAGAAGGTTTTAGGCTGATGCTGAGCTTCAGATTGTGTTGGAGGGGGATTTCGTGGAGCAGGTTTTTCCGAATACCTGTTTCCGAAGAGAGGTATTGCTGCCTGATTTTTTATCTCTGTTGGGTTAGCCAGTTTGGCACCCAATGTACTTAGAAAAGAATTGCTTAATAATAAAACCCTCAGATAGCTGCCCCAGTTTTCCCGCATTGGGTTTTTCCAGGGGCATTAGTCCAAAAATAACGGTGTCATTTGTGTGCTTGTCTCTGTTTCCTTCAGTTGAAGATCTGTAATGTGTTGAGCATGCACTTGTATTTATTTTCAGTATTTACATGGTAAATAACCTGTTAATTATCAAAATAAGTAGGTAGGAATAAATCAGTAAAGTGCATGGAGGGTTTTTAACTGGTAGACTTAGAAATTTCAACACCTTTGCTGCAAGAAATCTTCTCAATCGAATTTTCCTTCTGAGAACTCCTCACTTCAGAAAATTGATTTCTTGATCTCTCTTGGTGTATTTTCCAGATGACCCTCAAGCCCCTTCTTATATCTTCTCGTTTGACAACCAATGGCTTAGATTAACTCCTAATCAAAAGCTCAAATTGTTTTGACTTGATCTTCCTCTTTTTTTAGAAGCTACACCTACAATTAGATTAATACCCATTAATATTTTATTTTTCCTAAGTTTAGACTTAGAAGCTCTATTAAAAATATTAATTATTTTAATATAATCGTTTCTAGGTTTTTTGGAATGCATGTGCCCAAGCCTCCCTCAAAATTTGAGTCCTAGAGCACATCCGATGCTAACACAAATCAACACTCTATAGAGAATGAAAGGGGTCCCATCAGATTATGGAATGATGACACATGATAAGTCCATTTGATGTTGACCACCAACAATGGCTCATAATTTCCTTGATACCAACATTCCCCACATATCAGGGATATATATGACCACAATATCCATAAGCAGTGATATATCGGGATTCATAACCAAAGAAACCTTGAGATCCTTTATGAGGCCTTCCACTTCAATGGGTTGGGAGTTGAAACCACACACACTTTTATACCTTCGAGTGATGTTAAGATTCAATTGCTTCATAACCTTTAGTGTTATGATGTTTATGGAAGCCCTTGAATCTAACATGCAATTATGTAATAGAAGGTCATTAATAGCTAAGGTAAGTAGGAATGGCTCGTGCCCTAGGTTTAGATCGGGAAGGTGGATGTTTTACAATGCTACTGGTAATTCTTCCTCTTCAAACCCCAGGGATTTCTTAACTTGCCATTGCTATGGAGGAAGCTTCACAATCTCCTTTAATGGAACTTGTACGATCATCTTCCCTATAGAAGTCTCTAAGTTGATATCAAGCTCAACCTCTTTACCCTTATCCCTTTTTGTGGGTTCTGTCTTTTGTGGATCCTTTTTGGGATTAACTTTCTTTTGGGGGATCTTTAAAGAGAGGTTCTTTGCGAGGGACTTACTTGTGAATTGAGTCATTCTTGTTGGTTTCCTTGGAGGTTGTGTGGTTTTCATTGTTGTTCTTTCATTAATATTGGACCCCTTTGAATCTTCCACTATCATTGGTGTTGAGGATTGGCTCCCTTTTCTCTTCTTTGATAGTAACCTCACTAATGGGAGGATGTGTATATGAACCCCCTAGAAAAATGTTAAAGGCTTCAAACTCCGCGATATTAGCTTGCTTGTTGACTTCTTCCTCATCACTATCATCCTCATCACTTTGTTCATCCTCGGAGGACGAATCTTGCTCTACAGCGTTTGTTGGAGCCAAAGTGTTGGGGACTTGAGAAGAGCTTGGCTTATCCTCTTCATTTTTCTTCCTAGGTAAAGGTTTCCCTTTTGGGATGTAGCTTGATTTTTGGGCCCTTTCCAAGGCGGTGAGCTTGTTCATGTAAATCCTATCTCGTGAGTTCATCTCCTCATTGAGCTTATCCATTTGCTTATCCATTTTCTTAAGAAGTACTGAAAGGGTTTCTTCGGTTTGATCTTTCGACTTTCCCTTCTTGACCTCAACCTTAGCCTTAGTGTTCATCTACATCCATCTTGGAAATTCGTAGTTTTTGTTCAACTTTCATGACCATCTCTTTAGCCTCAAGCCAAGGTCTTGGGTTTCTTGTCCCTTAAAGCATATGTTAGATGCCCCCCCACAACTTTGATCAATTTGTCAAGTATACTAGCATCAGGGGGTTTCAAATGGTCGGGAATGTCCCTAACTAACTTATTAAATTTTTGGATGAATTCTTTGATGTCTTCCCTTCCCCTAGTTATTTGGTAAACCTTCTTAATGTTGAAGGTTCCTAGCGCATAACATGACCATCTTCTCATGAACTTATCCTCAAATTGGTCAGAATTGTCAATGCATCTTGGGGGAAGACTAAGCTACCACTCCCTTGCTTGCTCTTCAAGAGACAAAGTAAAGAGCATCATGATCTTGTCTTCATCAAATATCATCCTAAGGGAAATGTTCCAATACAGTTCTTCGACATGGTCATGGGCACTTGTGGTAGCATCACCCTTGAACTTGGGAAGCCAATTGTTATGCTTCTCAGGTAAATCAAGTTTAGAGTGGCAAAGAGACTAACCAAACGCCTTTCACTTCTAGTCATTTTAATTTAGTCTTGGTTTAGGTCAGTGCTAGAATCTGTTGCCATTTTGGGGGTAGGATCTCTAACCTTTTCAAACTCAAGGAGAAGGGTAGTTCTAACGGGTATTGGAATTCGTTCTCCCCATCTTGTAGTGGCCCTAGTCGAAGGAGGAATGCTGTCACCTTCAAGCAAACTAGGGGATTGGACAATGAATGGAGTCGCCAAAGGAATAGTTGAAGTGTCGTCTATGAATCAAGTCAATGATTCAACAGGGAGGTAGACCTGCTTCCTCCTCGACAATGGCACCAAAATGTTATCGCTCTATTGTTGCTGCAACAAACACCTTCCAAAATTTTGCCTATACTTGAATTTTGGAGCCTACTGTGGATCTTGTGATTGACCTTTTCATAGTCACTTCTAGCTCTGTTTTAACCATTGACCTGATAGAAGGTTGTGAACCAAGCATTTTTCTAGGAACAAAAAACGACGACATTAGTATGGGGCTAGGCATTGTGGAAGGTGAAGCCAAAGAATCATTGTCACTTCTTGCCCCTCCCCTTCTTCTTACAACTTCTCCCACCACAACCTCACCTTTCACAACGTCCCTGTTATCTCTGGCCATACCCAAATTTGCAAGTGATTTGTTGGTGACATGAATGATTTATGGGCTTGGTCCGGTTGAGAAATCTATGGCAGCTAGATTAAGGTAAATTCTCTTTACTTTGATAACTGCTTGTGATGTTCTTTACTTCAACTAGCAGTATCTATAATTAGCTTCTTCTTCTTTTGATTATTATAGTGTTCTTATCATCAAACAACTACCAGACTACAAAGATCTATAACACAAATGGACATAGGATATAGGCTGCTAGCCAGGGCCAAAAACTCTCAAAGAGAGGGAAATCCATAAGAAATTCCTCTTATAGAATCTTCAAATGACGAATGCCAAGACCTTTATACCCAAGATAGAGACCCCTACAAGACCAAGTCAATATTCCTTCTTGATGAGCTTTTCTTACACAGCTTCCAACAATAAACTTGGACCTTTTTGCAACTTCTCCAACAACTTCGACCTAGCAACTTCTTCTGCAACTTTGATCTAGTAGCTTCTTTTGCAATTTCGATCTAGTAGCTTCACTTGCAACTTCGACGTAGTAGCTTCACAACTTCGACCTAGCAGCTTCACAACTTCGACCTTGCAACTTTAGAACTTCGACCTAGTAGCTTCAAAATTTCAACCTAGCAGTTTCAGAAACTCTAGTTCTCCTTCGCACGAGAGAGAGAGAGAGAGAGAGAGAGAGAGAGAGAGAGAGACCAAAACTTGGTTCTAGCTTCTTCCTTGAACTTCATTGCCCTTTTGACTTATTTTCCTTGTGATCGAATTTCTTCTATTGCTTGATCAAATGTCTTGGTTGTCTTCTTCAAATGTGGTCGAATGCTCTTATATACACACTTTCTGAGAGTATGAATAGTCATCATGAGGCCGACTTCATACTTGCAGGCTGACTTGTTCTTTTGTAGGTCGACTTGGTCATTGAGGGAGACCTTCGACACTTTTTGAATTAAACAAATTCTTTTGACTCGATACAAAAAGCCCATTAGGGTTTATTAAATATGAAAATGACTCTTTTGGCTTTTTGACTCTATGACAAATCCTAGAAGCACACAATGCATGCTTTGGCCTACAAATAAATTGACCTAGAGCATGAAACCCATGCTATAGAATAATAATAATATTTTTTTTCTTTTCTCTTTACATCAAATACATATAATCAATAATACATAGAATATTATGAAGATCGAACCTAGTTACAAATTTCAACAATCCCTCTTAACTGGGGAGGTATTCATAATACATATAAGCTACATGGACATTCTCATACTGAAGAATTCTCATAAGAAGAGTCAGATTGGTAGGCCATCTCATAAGCTATCTTTTAAGCTTATATCAGTGCATTTCATCATATCAACCAGCATTGTCATATAGCAAGTCCTTGACTAACAACTCTATCTCTCCACTAGATTAAAGCACAATGCTGGGGAGACAATGATTTATAGACACCTTCATCATTGTCTCTCATTGTCTCTCAAGGCAAATACCCCATCCGGATGTTCACAAGGCATGTCCTTTTAGGACCATTCCTGTTTTGGTTTTACACATCCTCAAGGAATCTCCTCTTCGACTACTCTTACCTACTGGATGCCCTACCTCATTGTCAAAGAGCATTGGTATTGGTCTTAGATGCTTACCCAATCCTCCATTCTTTTTTCATGATATGAAGACAAGAATGATGTGTCTATCTCTCCCTCTCAACTAGGGAGGATCTACTCATTCCTTTACATGAAAGGAATATGCCCAAGCTCCCTCTTAACTACGGACTTGTTGTAATGCCCCCAAATTTCTTAATTTTGTTAAGAAGAATTTTTGTTTTAATTTTGGCAATTGGGAGATATCTTGGCCCACAATTAGGAGAATGGATAATGTTGATTTGGGGTAGCATCGGATGTGTTCTAGGCCTCAAATTTTGTAGGGAGGCTTGGGCAGATGTATTCCAAAGAACCCATAAAGCTTTTTTGGAAATTCCACCCATAAACAATTTTAAAATAATTAATATTTTTTAATGGGACTCTAAGTCTAAACTTAGGAAATTATAAATATTAATGAGTATTAATATAATTGTGGGTGTAACTTTTAGAAGAAGATGAGGATCAAGCTAAAATGATCTTAGCCATTGATTAGCTTTTAATCTGAGCTGTTGAATGTCATAGAGAAGATTATTTAAGGGAGTTTGAGGGTCATTTGGAAAACACACCAAGAGATCAAGAGATCGAATTTCTGAAGTGAGAAGTTCTTAGGAGGAAGTTCTGATCGAGGAGATTTCTTGCAGTTGAGGGGCAGGGATATCATCTGAAGAGAGAGAGATGTTTTCTCAGCCGGAGAATTATCAACAGAGAGAGGTAGAGAGTGATCCAGTAGTTCTCACGCAAAGGCTAATGCAGGGCCACGACCGGCCACACAGAGGTAGCGCAGAGGGTGAGAGAGAGTTCGAGATTTTACTAGGCAGAGTCAGTTTTAGAAGTCGGGAGCCGGGATGTGAGACCGGGAGGTTGAGAGTAGAGACTCCGGGAAGCAAATCGATCAATAGGTTGGGTGTTGCAGTGCCTAGAAGGGTTGACGCAGGGACTGCGTGAGAACTGCACAGAGGCATCGTAGGGCCTGCCAGAGGCACTTCATCCAGTGTTCGGATCAACCAGGATTTTCTCAGTGATTGTGTGAGGTAATCTTACAATCTTTCTGCTAGTATTTCTCTTTGTAACTGAATAAACCGAGAGGTATTCAGAATTTGCTACTGCTTAATAATAATAAACCCTCAGAGCTGTTGTGCCGATTTTCCCGCATTGGGTTTTTCCGGGGACATTTATCCAAAAATAACGGTGTCAATTGTGTTGTATTTCTTTCTTGCTCAGTGTCTTGTTTCCGCATAATATTTAATTAAGTGAAGGCTGGAGTGTATGTATTACGAAATTTGCCGTAGGAAACGACAAGTAATTTGTTTAAAGGAATTTAACAAATAGGAGTAATATCATCAGTTGCTGCAGTAGGGATTCCAGTTGTGGAATTTTCACAGATAAATCAAAGGAAGATTTGATTTTTGGTAAAGAGAAAGAGCCACTTTAGAAAAAAAGAAGGGAAAATCGTGGAGCTAGTGGAAGGTGGGGGCCACTCCATGAGGGAATATGCATCCTTAGAGAGCTCGACTTGGAGAGAGAAGAAGGGAAAAGGAAATTCAATGGGTGGAGCCCACAAGGCAAGAGAAGAGGCAGAAATTATAGATGGAAGATGGAGCATTCACTTGGGGACCTTTTGCTAATTTCACTTGTACACCATTGTTGGTCAAGTTGTTTAGTTGGGTCACAAAGTGTTGTTCAGTACTAGAGATTTCTAAGGGGAAATATTACTCTTTCTTCAGTGGACCTTTAGTGCCACCCTAGGGGAGCATTGCCATAATTCCTAAAGGTTTTCTGGAGCAGACTTCAGGAGGTTTGAGCTGCTTTATGGAGTAAACTGGGCACAGGAATTAGGAACCACACAGTCTTGTGGGGAGGTATTCTGGTGGAGATAGTTATGGGTTTTTGCAGGCCCATTCCTTGGTCAATTTGCAGCAGAATTTAGGTGAATTTGTGGGCTGAGAGAGTGCTCATTCCCAAGTCGAACTATTCTTCCTGGGCCTGCGCGGTAGGTGTTCTGGGTTGTGTAGTTCTTGGTGGAGTTGATTGTGTGGAAGTCTTGGTTGAGGGATTTTGGGGCTAGCTTGTTAGGAGGTGCAATAAGGCTTGTTGGGAGGATTTTCTCAGCATTTTGGAGGGGTTACAGAGGTTGATTTCCTATAGGATGAATTTTCCAATCAGTGGAGGAGCTCTC
Source organism: Pinus taeda (assembly GCA_000404065.3). NCBI lineage: Eukaryota > Viridiplantae > Streptophyta > Pinopsida > Pinales > Pinaceae > Pinus > Pinus taeda. Next base: position 177,244 of record APFE030836222.1, on the reverse strand, counting down.
AAGAATTGGGGGTGATTTTGGAAGGTTGGAACGAGGCCCAAAGATTTTTGGGTTTTTATGGGTATTTGGAGGAGAGGTCCTGATTAAATTTGCAGAATTTTTCAAGTAGTATGCAGGCTAGAAACCCCCTTTTGTTCAGTAGTGCGTTTTGCTACTTAGCGGGTAATTTGCACCATTTTGTGGATTTTCCAGTGTGAAGGATTGGGACCAATTACTTTCTAGGTCCTTTGGGGAAATTAAGAGGAGGCTACAACAACGATTTCAGACCATCCGAGGCGTTCTAGTGGGAGATTCGAGCTTTTCTAGCAGCAACAACAACTATTTTCTTGGTTCAACTCAGAGGCCATTTGGGGTTGAAGTTTCTACACATTGGAGACATCTATCTCACTTGGGTTTGCTTAGCTTGCTTATGCAAGCCCAACTGCACTTATTCCTTTCTATTGTACTCCAATATATTCCAGATTTTAATAAAATGGCTCAACTGTTCTGAAATTGTGTTGGGTGTTTGTCCCTTGTGTCGTTTTATAATTTCTTTGCTATTTTCTAGTGCATGCTTCTATTTACACTTAATATTTCCATTTAGGTATATTACACTTGTTTCCAACAACGACTATCTGTTCTTTCGTGGATATCATGGTACTATCAACTGGTTGTAGGGCTCCTCTTTCTGCATCATCATGTCATGAGTAAACTTCAGCTTCTACATCATGGAGCCATAACTTTTTCTTATGGTTTCGGTTGTCTTTCTCATCACTTTCCTTCATAGTGGTGAATTACTGCTAGTAATGTCATCCTTCTTATCATCGGAAAGTGACCTTCTTTGTCATCATCTGGCTATCCTTCATACCGCTACCTTTTCCAAGTCATGTTCTTAGTCATCCATCCAATTTTATGTGTACTAGTTGTGGGTGTTCGGTGTGTGTTATATTCTTTCCATGACTAGTCGTACTTGCGGGGTGGGGGGCAGTAACTCCCCTTGTTCATTGAGTCGGGCGTAGCAGGGGGGGCTGCGTCCCCACTATTGGGGGTTTTCAGGGGGGTAGTAGCCCGCTTGTATGGGGTCCTAGGCAGTGCTCCAGGAAATTGTTTTTTGGACCCTATATTAGGTGGGCAAACCTACCTATGGTTTTGTGCATGGGTTTTGCACATGGTTTTGGGCATGATGGTTTTCTGCCTATGGTATTTTGTAGATCCGGTCAAGGGAACTACGGTTATTTTCTAATCCAGGGTTAATGGATTGGGGTTTATGAATGCTTCGACATGTATATATATGTATTGTAACATTGAAAGGAACATAATGAAAAATCACTCTAGTAGTCCCGGTTTTGGAATCCAAGGGAAAATTTCTGTGTATATTTGTTTCATGTTTTATGTTCTTGCCATTGTTTATTTTCTTTTCTAGAATTTGTATGCAGGTAATATTTGTATAGGGTTAGACCTATAGTAGGTGAATTTCTACAATCTTTTGCAGGTAGCCCTGTTCCAATCCAACCAGATGCTTTCTTTCAAAAATCAAAATGTGAACTTGAAAGATAGAATTACCTCTTTATGATGGCCTTTCGTCATAACATTTGCTTCTGCAACATCAACATCCTTTAGCATACTATACGAATCCATCTCCAAGACATCTATTGCTAAGGTTCTCCTTCTTCATCATACTTATCAGGTTCTTCATAATTTCTTTATGGAGATGTCATAGCCAATCCTTTTTAACATCAGATGTTGATTTTCCATACTATCTATGTAGTTGTTGACACATCTTCACGAGCTCTCCTTTATATTGCTTCTTCGGGATCTCTATACATAGGAACAATTATTGCCCACCACCTCTTTTTCTTCATGAGGTCATGTGATGTTGATTCCATCATGTCATTATGTAGAAGAGTTCAAGGCATATTGTATCTATGCCTTCATGTATCATTCAAAAGGAAGTGTTCCTTCTTTTTCAATCTTGCTCATGAGAAAGAGCATTCTAACCATTCTATTTGCAATTAAGTGATGACATGACTTTATCTATCTATTAAAATTACCAAATATATGCATGCCTTTTCCTTTATTTGGTCATCTTAGGCTTCCTTCGGCAACTTCCTTTTCTTTGCTTGAAAAATGCTTCAATCAAACTTCTCATGCTGCATTTCCTGTCATCATATCTTTATACTTATAAATTGTGGATCCCTCACTATGTGGCATGTAGACTATCTATGTAACACTTGCTTCTTCCAAGTAGAGGTAAACCTTTTTCAACAAAGATTCTGGTGGAGGATCTTGATGATCCTTATACTGCAAATGCTTCTTTCTAATGATGATGAGATGAGCTTCTTCCTTTCTATCTAATAAGATGATTGTTTCAAACTTCTACTCCTGCTATCCTTCTATGCTTCTAATAATGATGCCATCTCATTCACTGCTACATACTATACTTGTAATGCTTCTATCATGACTGTTGTCTTAAAAATAAACTTAATGTATGAGATACCTTTAATAGTAGAGGTATTTTACTTCTTCCTTCTTAGATTTCTTCTCTTTCGCTTCTTCTACTTCTTTGGTCACATGGGATTCACTTCTTTCCTTTCTTTTCCTGTTGTACTTCTTGAGTTCATGATAATTCCTGAAGCATAAAAACTGATAGCTTGTAGGCTTGAATGTAAAAATACACAAGAGGTATTTTATAATAACAATTTATTATATATAAAAATGCATAAGTGATGATGAATGTTACAATGAAGCCCTACATTTATACCTAGGCAGGTGTCCTTTCAAGACTAGACTTGTCTTTTCATTTAACCTAATGACTATTTAACATAATCAATATTTGATTATTTAATATTTATATTTATTTTATTTATTTATCTGTTATGAATTATATTCATGACATAGCCCCTTCCTTTAGAAGCTTTGTCCTTAAAGCTTATTGTCGACAGTTTCCGTCAGTTTGCATTTGTCATATTGGCATATGTAACTTGATGCCATTGGCACCTCTGCCTATATAATTTGCTTGGTAACGATGTCTTGAATCCAGGGTTATCGATTTTTTTTTATAACTCTATTTTTTTAAAATAATCTCTCTCTCTCTCCTCTCTCTCTCTCTCTCTCTCTCTCTATATATATATATATAATATATAAATTATTTAAATAAATTATATAACTATATATAATATATTTATAGAATTTTATATATTTATAAACAAATAATTAACTAACGTGGTTGTATTAGTTTATCGATTAATATGTGGATTTTTAGCCAAAGGTTGCGACTTGGGGAATTATGGTGGTTGACCCATGATTTAAGTGTTGACCTAAGTGTGGGTTTTGAACTATACGTGGATGCGGTGGACAGATTAACATGACAACGTTGGATGCGGGGCACATGTGATGATAGTAGGGACTGTTGTTGCAGAGGTATGCTCAACGGACATGAGCAGTGTCACAATGTTTCATTGGAATTGTCGGAAAAGCGGGTGTCACAACAAGCGTGGGCAGCAGATAGAGGTGTCGATGGAGAGAAAACAATGTCGGTTAGGAGCAGGGCAGTGACAATTGGTGATAGAGAACGATGACAAGGACCTTTGCATCAACCATTTTTCCATAGAATTCCTCCTTCTCCAATAGGTGTTCTAAGGCCATGAGTAGCTTTCGGTAGCTGCGCATGTTTTCGTATCGCATAGGCCATAGATAACAGATCACTGCTTCTATAATTCTTCTCAACTTGTCTGCCATTACAGAAATATCAGGGTAGAAAAATTCTTCATGTATTTTTTCACCACTATCACTGTTAGGAATAGGTGGGCTTTGGCTGCGGCTGCGGCTTCGGCTTAACTTTTGTCAGACTAGGCAGTAACTCCTCAAAGCAAAATTGATTTGTATATCCTATTACTTCAGGTGGTCTTTATTATATACATGAGGGAGAGACTGTTCACTTCATCTCCTGATGACTGTTCATATTATTTATTATTTATTTACATTATATTCACCCAATCCTGATGATTAGGTGTCAACATTTCGCCCTTTAATCTAAAGGGATGTTGGTGAGTCCAAGCATCATTCTGAATCGTTCAAGCTTTTCTCTTCCAAGTGCTTTGGTGAAGATGTCGGCAATTTGCTCATTAGTGGAACAATGACGGAGATGGATTGTTTTGGCCTCAACATGATGTCGAATCAGATGATATTTGGTATTGATGTGCTTCGTTCGATCATGGAACTTTGGGCTCTTGGCCAACTTTATTGCAGAGGTATTGTCAATCATGAGTGGAGTTGATTGTACTTGTTTTACCTGCAAATCTTCAAGAAATTTCCTGAGCCACACAATTTCTTTCGTTGCTTCAGCTGCTGCCACGTATTATGCTTCTATTGTGGAATCTGCTGGAACTGATTGTTTGCGTGATCTCCAGGAGACAGCTCCTGATCCAAGACTCATAGCATATCCTGAAGTAGATACCCCAGTTTCTTTGTCTCCATCAAAGTCTGAATCAAAGTATCCAATCAAACTGAAGTCGTCCACCTGTGTATACTTGATTCCAAAGTCTTGAGTTCCCTTCAAGTATCTTAGAACTCTTTTTGCAGCAGACCAATGTCCCTCACAAGGTTTTTGCATAAACCTGGAGAGAATTCCAACAGCAAACGAAATGTCTGGTCTGGTAGTAGTTAGGTAGTTGAGACTTCCTACAAGCTGTCTATACTTTGTTGCATCCTCAAATTCTTTTCCTTCAATAGTTGTGAGCTTTAAGTTTTGTTCCATTGGAGTAGTAAGAGGATTGCATTCTATCATGCCAAACCTGTTCAACAGATCTCCAATGTATTTCTTTTGAGAATGAAATATGGACTTCGGACGCTGGGTTACTTCAATACCAAGATAGTAATGAACATAGCCAAAATTAGTCATTTCAAAACTTTTACCGAATTCCTTCTTTATGGATGCAATGTAGCTTTCATTGTTCCATGTCATCAAAAGATCATCTACATATACCACAAGATATACAACTGTTTTGCCAACTTTCTTGACAAATAGAGTTGCATCATCAAGATCATAATGTTTGAAATTGAGTTTCAGAATATGCTCAGTTAGTTTTTCATACTAGGCTTGCTGTGCTTGTTTGAGGCCATACAAGGAATTCACAAGTTTGCATACTTTATGTTCATGTCCTTTCACAGCAAATCCTTCAGGCTGAGACATAAAAACATTCTCTTTGAGATCTCCATTCAAGAAGGTAGTTTTTACAACCATTTGATGGACCTTCCAATCATTCTGAGCTGCTTGGGCAAAGAGTGTCCGGATGGTAGCCCATTTTGCTGTGGGGGAAAAAGTCTCCTCATAATCGACCCCTTCCTTCTGTGCAAAACCTTTTGCCACAAGCCTAGCTTTGTGCTTGTCAAATGAACCATCAACTTTATACTTGTTCTTGTAGACCCACTTGCAGCCAATTGGTTTGGTTCCTAATGGAGGATCAACCAACTTCCAAGTGCCATTCTTTATGAGGGCATGATACTCCTTTTGCATCGCTTCGTTCCATTCATCATGAGAAGCAACTTCTTTAAAGGAAGTTGGTTCAAAATCTGTAGACAAGTTCAATTCATAATCATAAGAAACATCCTGTTGTTCACAATCATAAGAAACATCCATATCAACAGGTGAATTAGAGTCATCTACATCACCTCCATTTTGCCGGTTTGAATTTCTAGTTCCTCTCTTTCCAACCTCATCAGGATGAACACTTTCAAGTGTTTTTGTCAGCCACTTTGGGAGACCTTTCTCAGATGGTTCAGGCTGCTCCGCTGATTGAGTTGGGACTGAATCAAGGTTGAGTCTCCCAATTCTGTCAAGCACATCACTTAAAGCATCATTCGTTGTTGGAGTTTCATGCAGGGGAGAGTGTTCTTCAGAAGAAGATTCCACATGTTAATCTAGTATAGGAATGCCCCTTTCAAGATGTGGAATCTGATTATCAAATTCTTGAAATGATTTTTCTTTTGCGAATCTATCCAAGGGATCAAGTTGCCGCTCAACAACATTGTCAATTTTGGATGATTCAAGAAAAATTACATCTCTAGATACAACAAACTTTTTATTTACTTCATCATAGAGACGATATGATTTGGAGGTGTTTGAATACCCCAGGAAGATACACTTACGACTTCTAGCACCAAGTTTGTTTCTATGTACCTTTGGTATCAAGGCATAACAGGTGGAACCAAAGACCCTGAGATGCTTTACCAAAGGAACATGTCCATACCACATTTCATATGGAGTCTTGTTTCTTATAGCATTAGATGGACATCTATTCTTTATATATGCAGCACATAGAACAGCATCAGCCCAAAACATTATCTTTACATTTTTGAAGAAGAGCATGGATCGTACCATATTTAAGATTGTCCTATTCATTCTTTCAGCTACACCATTCTATTGGGGATTATAAGGCACAGTTGTTTGATGTTTGATCCCATGTTGGCGAAGATAGTTTTCAAATTCATTTGATGTGTATTCTTTTCCATTATCAGTACGAATAGACCCAATATGTGATTGTGCATCATTTTCAATCCATTTATGAAAGTTCTTGAATGTTTGAAAAGCATCAGATTTGTTCTTCAGTAAATAAACCCAACACATTTTGGTGTAGTCATCAATAAATGTCATCATATATTTGTTTCCATTTGCAGAAGGAACAGGCATAGGACCACATAAATCTAAATGAATGAGTTCAAGTTTTCTATGTGCTCTTGAATGTGAATCATGAAAAGACTGTTTGCTATACTTTCCTAGAATGCAAGCATCACATTGCTTAAATTTCTTTGGAATTGTAGGCAAACCAGTAACCCCATTTTTCGTCAACAAGCGGAGGATGTCATAGTTCAAGTGTCCAAGTTTAGCATGCCATAATAAACTTGATGGAAGTGTGCCTTCTTCATAATGAGAATTATATGAGAAATGTTGTGCATGAGCAGAGGTACCTTGCAGCTTAAGAAACCTTTCTTCTTCTATTCCCTTCATGACAAGTGAGTGGCCAGATGCTTTTCTTACCTCAAGCTTGCCATCAAGCATATGAATGGAGTGACCTTCCTGGCGGATGTGAACCGAGGACAACAAGTTTCTCTTGAGCTATGGGAGATATAGAACATGATGCAGAAGAAAGTCTGGAAGACTAGGCAGTTTAAGCCTGATTGTGCTAAGCCTTGATGGCTTGATTTTTGATTGGTCTGCAATGTATACTGCTCCATCAACATTGTCAGTAAATTCTTCAAAAAAATCTTTGCTTGGCTCCAAGAAGCAAGTGAAGCATTAAATAAATCTTCATTTACTCCAATATTACATTGTGCCACAACATAGTGAGCAGATTTAGGTGCTTTACCTTTGTCTATATCATCAGTTTTACCTTTCTGTTGGTTTCTTTGCTGCTCAATTTTGTCCCATGGTAACTTGCATGTAAAGGCATCATGTGATCCATTTCTTTTGTAGCGTATGCAGTGCAAATCTGCCTTTTCTCCTTGAGAGTGTCTGCCCCCGCTGCCTCTGAAATATCTTCCTCTTCCTCTTCGACCACCTCTTCCTCTTGAAGAATCTTGAGCATAATGCTTTTCTTTATGAGCAAGGCACACAGTCTCTTCAGAAGACTCAAGGGCTGTCTTCTTTCCAAAAGCTTTCTCTCTTTCAACAAACTTTTTCACAAGAGAGTCAAAGGTGATATCTTTGAGATTTCCATTTGCTTGCAATGACTCAAGATAATTGGAGTAAGTAGGATAAGGTGCCTTGAGAAAAGCGATAAGAGGAATATCCATTTCAATCTTAGTGGATTTGATATCATGCATTATAGACTTTACTTCAAATGCAAGAGGAAGAGGATCATTATTTTGCAGTTCAAGAGTGAAGAGTTTAATTATGAGTTAAACAACTTCAAGTGTAGAATGTGAGTCATAGAGTTCTTTCAGCTTTTGTAAGGCTTCAAATGCAGTGGAAAATGGCGAAATATGGCGACTCACCTCTTCATTTACAGATGCTGCGATTAATGCATAAGCTTTGCTGTTCTTGTTTTCCCAAATGACGAGCTCTTTGTCTGAGGTAGGTTGTTCTGGTTCTTTGTCTTCGTCTCCAACATACACTCCTTTCCACTGCTCATTGAAAATGAGCGTGTGTTTTATCATCCGGGACCACTCAGGATAGTTCTCTTTGCCAGTGAGAACTATTCCCACGATGGATATGATTGAATGCATACTATAACAAAAAAACCTCTGCTGCAAAACTTTTACTTTTAATGGGAAAAAAATAATTCTGATATGACGGGGCAGCAAATTCAAATGTCAATTGGCATTCATCTGGACAACGTTAAGGTATAGAATATATATGGGTGAGGCAGCCTAAATATATGGTGAATGACTGTCTATATATATGGCATCCTAAATATACCAGCCTACATATATACAAAAACCCTGTACAGCGCTGAACACAAACTTTACTACGCATACAACATAGTTATATATCAGCTTTCCAACCATACAACATTCCAACAATGTTGTAATACCGAGTGTTTTAAAAACTCTATGGCATTCAATGATTTTTATATGCCAAAAAAAAACTTCAACCCACCATGAAAAGCCAAAGAGTTACAACTCATCCATCGATCATAGTAGACAGAATGATCTGATACTAAATAAGCACTGCCTTCAATATGCTTGATTCAATCCTGAGCTACCTCGATTGGTAAGGAGTAAAGTATTTTGCATGTGCATTTGCTGCAGACAATAGCTCCGCAGGCGCATTCATCTTTGTGACATTCAGATTCTCACCCTCACAGTCAGGCATCAACGCATATGCCAACACCAATCTGTAGCACCAATTTTCTTCAACGGATATGCCAACTCAATAACCGGAGCAACGTTCAAGATGCAAGACCAACGTAGTTCGCTCCTGCGTGGAGGCACCAATGTAGCCCTTCAAAAATTTTGACACAGCAGCGTTAATACACAACGTTGATACTAGCATGAAAATACACAGCGTTAATATGAGACTAGTGTGAAAATACACAACTGATTCACGCACGCAGATCCCAGCAATAGAACCTGATTCACGCATGCAGATCCTGACAATGGTTCTGGTTTTGTTCAATGTATGGTTCTTCAACGGAGCAACTATGAAGCGAAATGGCAGAATGGTTATACATTAGTGGCAATGACTACAAAGTGGCAGCGACTGTGGTGGGGATAGAGAGTGCAGTAGACAGTGGACAGAGAGAGTAGTAGGCAGACTCCACAGGGGCAGAGGACAGAGAGCACAGTAGGCAGAAGGGAGTTACAACTAATTTGGGAGCTGGCTCTGATACCATGTCAGACCAGGCAGTAACTCCTCAAAGCAAAATTGATTCGTATATCCTATTCCTTCAGGTGGTCTTTAGTATATACATGAGGGAGAGACTGTTCACTTCATCTCCCGATGACTGTTCATATTACTTATTATTTATTTACATTATATTCACCTAATCCTGATGATTAGGTGTCAACAACGTTCGCTTTCGAATATTGGTGGACATTTTTATGAACTGTGTGTGGTTGGATTTTATTCCCTGCCAACCCAAAATGTAGCAGAGTTGCTTCTTCTGAAGAGGATTTACACAAGCAGTGAATACGACCTTCACATGTTGCATGTTGTGCATACATAATGCCACTCTAACTGTGTTTGTGTATTCTCCAATTTTTGTATAAATTGAATAAGCTATGTCGAGGATATACATGTCATCGGGTCTTGGAACATAACTTGCAAAGCTTGTCAAGTAAAAACATGTATGCTTATAATTTGTGGCATCGATATGATCAGTTAACATATCTAACTCTTCCACCTCCATTAAAAGGTCAACTGCTTCTGGTTCCGCATTGTGCTTCACATGAAAAGAGGCGATTTGTTGAACTAAATCCATCAAATCATCAACATGTGCCTCTTCCGTCTGCCGCTTCTGGTACTTGTGCAATTTCTCCAGCAAGATTCCGAACATATTCATGACCCTAGGAACCAATATCTCCCTTGGAGCCAAGCAACCTAAACTTTAAACTTTCCCTTTTGGTGATCTCATCTATAGATGCTGAAACTCCTAATATTCTTATGGAGGGAGTGTCCACAACATTAACCATACTTCCTAATGACTTCTTTGGCAATAGTATATTTTCACATTTTGTGGGATTGCTAAATGAACCACAATGATGGGCAGCAAAATCGGGTTCTGGCAATGAAGAATGCATAACTGTTTCTATAGCTAGCTCAGAATTAGCCCCTCCATCAACAACTTTAACTGTCTTATGTTGAGGTAGATAATGAAGTCTGATTCAAAAATAACTCCTCTGCCTGCCTGTGAGAAGCAGTAAGTTTAGATTCCTCTACAACCACCTCTCCTTTGTCAGGATTAGCCATTTTCACCTCCCTTTTATTATCAGAATCAAAATCAGTAATCTTCACATCTTCAGAAACTGTTTTTCTTAAGAGCCATTGATGGCAGATTTTCATCAACATCTTTCAACAAGGCTAAATCTAATATCCTTTCATTGTCAATATCTACAACAACCTTCTCTTGCTCTGAGGTCATGGATGATAGTTTTTCATTGACAACATCTTCTTTGGGCATCGCTGAATCTTCTGGCTTTTCTTTCTCAATATCTACAATAACCTGCTCTTTCTCCAAAATCATAGATAGTAGTTTTTTATTGATGGCATCCTTTTCATTGTTATGATATTGTTCATCTCCTTGTTTCTCAAGATAATCCTCTTCTTGATTCGTATAATTTTCATCATTATTTTTAATATTTTCATTTTCATTATCATCATTCTAATCAACATCTTCTTTTCCTGCTTCACTTTGTTTTGCTTCTTCACTGTCTCTTTTATATTCCTTATTATCAATTTCCTTTCGACATGCTTTAACTTCTGCAAATGATTTTTGTAAACAATGAAATGCTTCTTGAATTTTATTGAATTGTTCAACGCATTTAGGACGTGAATGTAATGACACATTGTGTGGCGAACAACGTTCAAAGACCCGCATGATTATATTGTGCGCCATGGCTCTGATACCACTGAAGAATAAAAAATGATAGCTTGTAGGCTTGAATGTAAAAATACATGAGGTATTTTGTAATAATAATTTATTAGGTATAAAAATGTATAAGTGATGATGAATGTTACAATGAGGCTCTGCATTTTTACCTAGGCAGGTCTCCTTTCAAGACTAGACATGTCTTTCCATTTAACCTAATGACTATCTAACATAGTCAATATTTGATTATTTAATATTTACATTTATTTTATTTATTTATCTGTTATGAATTATATTCATAACAATTCCTCTTGAAGTGCCCATATTCATTACATTCATAGCACTGAATTTTAGACATGTCAATTTTCTTTTGAAACTTCTTTCGAGGTTTGAATTTTCCAAAATTTCCTTTCTTTCTTGTCATAGTTGCAAATGCTTGTGTTTGCTCATTTGATCCAACGTCATTCTTTTCTTTTAATTTGGTTTCTTCATAATTCCCATACAAAGTTGCCCCATTCATCTGGTAGTGCATTGAGTACAAGGGTGGTCATTTCTGGATCTAACATTGTTTCTCCTAGATCTTATAGTTGATCTCTTATTTGAGATACCTTAATGAGATATGAGGCTACCCCTTCTTACTTTGATACTTTCATTTTGTATAATTTCATTCTTAAATATATTATTTCCCCTACAGTACTTACAGAAAAGAATTCCACCAACTTGTCATATATTTCTTTAGATGTCTTCAATTTTGCTACATAGGGAATGAGATAATCCTTGATAGATTCAATGAAGGTTCTTTGAGCCCTTACTTCTCCTTTCATATACTTTGATAGTGCTTGAGATTGCTCTTGTGGAGGTTTGGAGATTGAGCCCTTGACATATTCAATAACTTCATTTTCTATTCTCTTCTTCTGTGCACAGTAGTTTGATGTCTCAACAAGTTTATTGTTCTCCTTGTAGAAAGTAGCCATTTGATTTGTAGGTTGAGACATAAATATAAAATACTTGATAAATGAAGATGTCCCTATGTTGATGATGTCTTCTACTGGATGCCTTCTTGTAATCTTTATAAGGAGGGATGATCTGCTTCCTTCAACAGAGCTTCTTTTCTTCAATATGAGGGATTCCTTTGATGATGATGAATAGCTCTTCTTGCTTCCTTTGGATGATGATGTATAATGTGGAGGCTTCCCAAAAATACTTCAAATATGTAGAGTCCTTTTTTCTTGAGGGTAAGGTAGGGTTCTTAAGGTCTTCCTTTTTTCTTCCAAAAGTTCTTCCTTTAAGATGATAGAGTCTCTGTTAAGTGATGACTAGTTCTTCTTGATGCTCTTCCTTGTTGGAAAATGTAATTAGGTTAGTTCTTCATTTAATGTATTTGAGTCATCTTGTAATATACTTGTCAAAAGAATAAAGAAAATATTTATTATTATTAATATTGTGACTTATTAAAGCATGGGTTTCATGCTTGGGTCGCCATGTTTTAGGTCAAAGTCCCCATTGAGGACTTCTAGGATTTATTTTGAGTCAATAGAGTCATTGTACTTTTAAATGGACCTTTCTTGGGCTTTTGAATCATGTAAAGAGGTTAAATATTGAATCAACTATAATTTATGTATCCTCCACACCAAGTCGGCCTAAGGACACTAATTCGACCTCACATGGAGCCTATAAATGCAAGGACATCGAATTCATTTGCAACATACTCTCTCACAAGAAGTTCGATATCTCTTGTAGCTGGGGAAAGTGCGAAGTTTGTTGCTGGGAAGCCAAAGTAAGTGCGAGTTTGGGGAAGTGTAAGGAGAAAGGAAAAATCGAAATTTTGGTGCCTCTCTCTCTCTGTTTCGTGCCTTGGATTGGGAGATCGAAGTCTTCCAAGTTTCAGTGTTGTTGGAAGCTGCCAGTTGCTGGAAGCTACCACCTAGTCGAAGTTGTTGGAAAGGGATTTAAATTCTAGAAAGTTGACTTGGTGTGGAGGGAACGTCTGGTCTTTGTTTAGGCTAAAGAGTTTCAAAGAATACTATTGAAAGGAAGAATTTCTTGATTGGGTTTTCCCCTCGAGGGGGGTTTTGTCCTGGCATAGTGCCTACATCTGGTGTCTATTGTTTCATGCACTGCTGCTTTGGTAATTGCTTGATGAACTAAAAGAAAGAAGATATAAATAATCATAATAACAAGAAACATCACAAGTAATTATCAAGATAAGAAAATCTTTCTGCCTTTTTGATTTTCTAACATTCCTCTTGTATTTGGCCCTTATTTATCCTATTTCAATTGAGTGATCTTCAATGCTGCCTTTTCTTGTCACCTTTGCTCTAATACCATGTTGAGAAATCTATGGCAGCTAGATTAGGGTGATTTCTCTTTACTTTGATCACTGTTTGTGATGTTCTTGACTTCAACTTGTAGTATTTGTAATTAGCTTCTTCTTCTTTTGATTAATGTTCTTATCATCAAACAACTACAAAACTATGAAGATCAATAACACAAATGGACACAGGATATAGGCTGCTAGCCAAGGCCAAAACCTCTCCTAGAGAGGAAAACCCACAATAAATTCTTCTCTTATAGAATCTTCAATTGACGAATTCCAAGACCTTTAGACCCAAGACAGAGACCCCTCCAAGACCAAGTCAATGTTCCTTCTTGATGAGCTTTTCTTATACAACTTCCAACAATAAACTTTGACCTTCCAACAACTTCTCCAACAACTTTGACCTGGTAGCGTCTTCCGCAACATCAATCTAGCATCTTCTTCTGCAATTTCGATCTAGTAGCTTTACCTGCAACTTCAAAACTTCGACCTAGTAGCTTCAGAATTTCAACATAGCAGCTTCAGAATTTTGACCTAGCAACTTCAAAATACCTAGTTCTCCTTCTCACTTGTGAGATAGAGAGAGAGAGACAAAAACTTGATTCCAACTTCTTCCTTGAACTTCACTTTCTCTTTTGTTAACACCTAACCATAGGGATTGGGTGAACAACTTTAAATAGTGTAAATAAATAATAGAGAAAATGGAGAGTCATCGGGAGATGAAACTCAACAGTCACTCCCTCATGTATATAATAATGAACAACCTAAATGAATAACATAATCTCATTTGAGGAGTTACCTCCTGGCCTGACATGGTATCAGAGCCAATTCTAATTTTAGCTTTCCTCCCTTTGTAACTCCCTCATGTTCTGCCTATTTTTGCAAAACTGTCACCTTCTTTGCATCCTGTACACCTGCGCTGGTGATTTCTCTGTCTTATCCCTGTAAGATTCTGTGCATTATTGAATTCATTAGTCTAAATGCAATGGGAGTGCTGAAGGGTCAATTTGTTGCATTAAGGCATTGCTTTGCCTACTGTGAAGACTAGAGCCAGTTGCTGCGTGGAATAGTCATGTGATGCCAGGAAGTGCTGCGCCTGTGTGTTGGAAGGGTGGCGCAGCTGGAAGCGTGGTGTTATGGCCAACACTATCACTGCGACTGCATTTGAGTCTATTATTCCTTGGAGTGTGGTGCTCAACTGAGTACGCTCTAAGTTTGGTAGAAGACCAAATGACCCTCCATTATATCAATATTTGGAGACTGCTGGAAAATGCTGCATACTGCTGATACGAATTATTTATATGCATTGAATGATTGTTGCTGGTTTGATATCAAAACGCTGTATACGCTGATATTTCAATATGAATATTTTGAAAGTCTGCATATAAATTCCTGCCATATATAAATCGTTGTTCCTCAGCTCCATTCCTAGAGCTTCGGTTGTCACAACGTCGAACACTGTTGGGATGTTTTTCAAACTGGTTGCAAATTCACTGCTACAGTTCAACAGATAAAAGTTTGAGGTATGGTCAATGTATATGGTGTGAAGGGCATTCAACTCCTTTGAAAATGGTGGTAGAAGTTCATTGAGATTTTTGAATGGTGATAATAGAATGAGAATATATATATTATATGGTTTATATGTTGAAACCACCATATAATATATTTGTGAGTGGAGGAATATATGCTACATTAAAAGTATTAATATAGTGAATTCTTCCACCTAAACAAAAGATATCCAGAAAGGTTGTGTTTGTTTTGGAAATCAAAAGCAGATATTTTTTTTTTGGGAATGCATTCACTAATATCTATTGTTGGAGTAGTTCTCTTTAGGAAAGAGAACTATCCAGAATGGTCAAGGAAAATTAAACACACTCTCATTTTTAGTGAGTTGTGGAAAGGAGTGTGTGTTGGAGACAGAGACAAAGAACCAGAACAACCTATACCTCAGACAAGGAATTCGCCATTGGGAAAATAAGAACAACAAGGCTTATGCATTGATTGCAGCATCAGTAAATGAAGAGGTGAGTCTCCATATTTCACCATTTTCAAATGCTTTTGAATCCTTACAAAAACTGAAGGAACTCTATGACTCACACTCTGCACTTGAAGTTGTTCAACTCATGATTAAATTGTTCAACCTTGAATTACAAAATGATGATCCTCTTGCTCCTGCATCAAAAGTAAAATCTATTATGCATGATATCAAAGTCACTGATGTTAAACTGGACATTCCTCTGATAGCTTTTCTCAAGGCACTTTATCCCACTTACTCAAATTATCTTGAGTCATTGCAAGCAAATGGAAACCTCAAAGATATTACCTTTGACTCCCTTGTGAAAAAATTTGCTGAAAGAGAGAAAGCTTTTGGGAAGAAGACAACTCCTCAGTCTTCTGAAGAGGCTGTGTGTCTTGCACATAGAGAGAAGAATCTTGCTCAAGATTATTCCAGAGGAAGAGGTGGTCGAAGTGGAAGAGGAAAAAAAAATTTCAGAGGCAAGGGGGGCAAACACTCTCAAGGAGAAAAGTCAGATTTACATTGCATATGTTGCAAAAGAGATGGATCACATGATGCATCCACATGCAAGTTGCCTTGGGATAGAATTGAGCAGGAAAGAAACCAACCCAAAGGTAAAACTAATGACAAAGAGAAAGGTAAAGCACCTGAATCTGCTCACTATGTTGTGGCACACTGTAATATTGGAGTAAATGAAGACTTATTTAATGCTTCACTTGCTTCTTGGAAAAATGATTGGTTTGCTTGATTCAGGAGCAACTTGCCCCATGACTTTTAGAAGATATTTTTTTGAAGAATTTACCGACAATGTTGATGGAGCAGTCTACTTTGCAGACAAATCAAAATTCAAGCCATCAGGGCTTGGCACAATTAGGCTTAAATTCACTGGTCTTCTAGACTTTCTTCTGCATCATGTTTTATATCTCCCAAAGTTGAGGAGAAACTTGTTGTCCTTGGTCCACATCCGCTAGCAAGGACACTCCATTCACATGTTTGATGGCAAGGTTGAGGTAAGAAAAGCATCAAACCACTCACTTGTCATGACTGGGATAGAAGAAGAAAGGCTTCTCAAGATGCAGGGTACCTCTGCTCATGCGCAAAATTTCTCATACAATTCTCATTATGATGAAGGTACATTTCCATCAAGTTTATTATGGCATGTTAGATTTGGACACTGGAACTATGACAGCCTCGGCTTGTTGAAGAAAAATGGTGTTATTGGGTTGCCTACAATTCCTAGGAAACTTAAGCAATGTGATGCTTGCATTCTAGGAAAGCATAGCAAACAATCTTTTCATGATTCACATTCCAGAGCACATAGAAAACATGAACTCATTCATTCAGATTTATGTGGTCCAATGCCTGTTCCTTCTGCAAATGGAAATAAATATATGATGACATTTATTGATGACTACACCAGAGTGTGTTGGGTTTATTTATTGAAGAACAAATCTAATGCTTTTCAAACATTCAAGAACTTTCATACACGGATTGAAAATGATGCACAATCTCATATTGGTTCTATTCACATTGATAATGGAAAAGAATACACTTCAAATGAATTTGAAAACTATCTTCGCCAACATGGGATCAAACATCATACAACTGTGCCTTATAATCCCCAACAGAACGGAGTAGCTGAAAGAATGAATAGGACAATCTTAAATATGGTGCTCTCCATGATGTTTTTCAAAAATATAAAATTGATGTTTTGGGCTGATGCAATTCTATGTGCTGTATATGTAAAGAATAAATGTCCATCTAATCCTATGAGAAACAAGACTCCTTATGAAATATGGTATGGACACATTCCTTCGGTAAAGCATCTCAGGGTCTTTGGTTCCACATGTTATGCCTTGATACCAAAGGTACATAGAAATAAACTTGGTGTAAGAAGTCGTAAGTGTATTTTCGTGGGGTATTCAAACACCTCCAAGGCATACCGTCTCTATGATGAAGTGATAAAAAGTTTGTTGTATCTAAAGATGTAATCTTTCTTGAATCATCCAAAACTAACGATATTGTTGAGCGACAACTTGATCTCTTGGATAGATTCACAAATGCAAAATCATTTCAAGAATTTGATAATCAAATTCCACATCTTGAAGGGGGGATTCCTATACTAATTCAACCTGTGGGATCTTCTTCTGAAGCACTCTCTCCCTCGCATGAAACTCCAACAACAGATGATACTTTGAGTGATGTGATGTGATTGACAGAATTGGGAGACTCAATCTTGATTCAGTCCCAACTCAATCAACTGAGCAGCCTGGACCATCTCAGAAAGGTCCCCCAAAGTGGCTGACAAAGACACTTGAAAGTGTTCATCTTGATGAGGTTGGAAAGACAGGGACTAGAAATCCAAGCTGGCAAAATGGAGGTGATGTAGATGACTCTGATTCACCTGTTGATATGGATGTTTCTTATGATTGTGAATTGAATTTGTCTACATATTTTGAACCAACTTCCTTCAAACAAGCCTCTTCTCATGATGAATGGAAAGAAGCAATGCAAAAGGAGTATGATGCCTTGATAAAGAATGGCACTTGGAAGCTGGTTGATCCTCCATTGTGAACCAAACCAATTGGTTGCAAGTGGGTCTACAAGGACAAGTATAATGCTGATGGATCTCTTGACAAGTACAAAGCTAGTCTTGTGGCAAAAGGTTTTTCACAGAAGGAAGGGGTCGATTATGAGGAGACTTTTGCCCCCACAGCAAAATGGGCTACCATCTGGACACTCTTTTCCCTAGCAGCTCAGAATGGTTGGAAAGTCCATGAAATGGATGTAAAAACTGCTTTCTTGAATGGAGATCTAAAAGAGAATGTTTTTATGTCCCAACTTGAAGGATTTGCTGTGAAAGGACATGAACATAAAGTATGCAAACTTGTGAAATCCTTGTATGGCCTCAAACAAGCACCATGAGTTTGGTATGAAAAACTAACTGAGCATCTTCTGAAACTCAATTTCAAACATTATGATCTTGACGATGCAACTTTGTTTGTCAAGAAAGCTGGCAAAACAGTTGTATATCTTGTGGTATATGTAGATGATCTTTTGATGACAGGGAACAAAGAGAGGTACATTGCATCCATAAAGAAAGAGTTGAGGAAAGGTTTTGAAATGACTGACTTGGGCTATGTTCATTACTATCTTGGTATTGAAGTAACTCAACATCCGAAATCCATATTCGTTTTTCAAAAGAAGTACGTTGGAGATCTGTTGAATAGGTTTGGCATGGCTGAATGCAATCATCTGACTACTCCAATGGAACAAAACTTAAAGCTCACATCCATTGAAGGAAAAGAATTTGAGGATGCAACAAAGTATAGACAACTTGTAGGAAGTCTCAACTACCTGACTACTACCAGACCAAACATTTCGTTTGCTATTGGAACCCTCTCCAGGTTTATGCAAAAGCCTTGTGAGGGACATTGATTTGCTGCAAAAAGAGTTCTAAAGTATCTGAAGGGAACTCAAGACTTTAGAATCAAGTATACACAGGTGGGCGACTTCAGCTTGATTGGATACTTTGATTCAGACTTCAATGGAGACAGAGAAACTGGGGTATTTACTTCTGGTTATGCTATGAGTCTTGGATTAGGAGTTGTCTCCTGGAGATCACACAAAAAATAATTTCCACTAGATTCCACAACATAGGAAGAATATGTGGCAACAGCTGAGGCAACAAAAGAAATTGTGTGGCTTAGGAAAATTCTAGAAGATTTGTATTTAAAACAAGTACATTCGACTCCACTCATGATTGACAATACCTTGGCAATAAAGTTGGCCAAGAACCCAAAGTTCCATGATCGAAAGAAGCACATCAATACAAAATATCATTTGATTCGACATCATGTTGAGGCCAAAACAATCCATCTTCGCCATTGTTCCACTAATGAGCAGATTGCAGACATCTTCACCAAAGTGCTTGGAAGAGAAAAGCTTGAAAGATTCAGAACAATGCTTGGACTCACCAACATCCCTTCATATTAAGGGGGGGAATGTTGACACCTAATTAGGCATTGGGTGAACAACTATAAATAGTGTAAATAAATAATAGAGAAAATGGAGAGTCATCGGGAGATGAAACTCAACAGTCACTCCCTCATGTATATAATAATGAACAACCTAAATGAATAACATAATCTCATTTAAGGAGTTACCTCCTAGCTTGACACCTTTTGACTTCTTTTCCTTATGATCAAACTTCTTCTATTGCTTAATTGAATGTCTTGGTTGTCTTCTTCAAATGAGGTTGAATGCTCTTATATATATACACTTTTTGGGAGTATGAATGGTCATCATGAGGGTGACTTCATCCTTGCAGGCCAACTTGTTCTTTTGTATGTCAATTTTGTTGAATTTCCACGACCTTGGATCTAGGTTAGAGTCTTAAAATCACTGACGCTCCCAAACCAAGAATCTCAACCATAAACTACTTTGCATTGCGGAAATATAAAGTAGTAAATCACATATGCACAATATACACATTTTTAAACAAAATTGTACAATATTGTACAATCCCAATCTTCGTTATATTAAACCAAATATAATACAATAGTCTGGGGCTCTCGTACCAGGGATAATGGCCCTCATACATCCACCAGTACAATATACAAACTCGGGCTTCGTGTCAGTCCATCAACAACCAATCTGCCCTCAACAAGATACTTTGGTCACTTGGCTATCACATGCTCTCTCAGCTCCTCTGGGTCGTACCCTGTACCTACCCAGTCCTTCGGGTCCCAACATGCAACTCCTGCCTCTATCAATGCTCCAAGTCCATCTGGCCATTGAACCTCAGCTATTAATCTGCTCTCTAGTTGTGCCTTAGTCCATCAAGGCCACAACACATCGAGACTCCTGTCGAGTTGTTCACGACTCCACTTGTGAACAACTCTCGATCTGCCCACTACTGCTCCTCAGCTACTCAAGGAATTCAACCCATTATGGTCTTCTTGTGTTGCATCAATGAAGACCAACATAAGACACAGAGGGGTGCCACCTATCACTGCAAGATGTCCATCTCCCACAATGAACACAGGCTGAGAGGATTTCCCATCATCTGTTGTAGAAGTCCTTCTCCACACACAAGTCTCGGGCTCCACAACTGCTCCTTTGGTTCATCAACCCTTGAGCTCAACAACTGCGTCTCTCGCAACTACCTTTGTTCATCAAGGTGTTGCTCACGAGCTCCAACTTGGACACTCTCACGTTGTCCTCCAACAAACCATAAGTGCCCAATATCCTCCATACTTGGTCTTCTCTCACGATGCCCTCAACAGTCCACGAGAGACCAAGTTCACGCTGTAGCATCTGCACCTAGTTAGGGCATCTCCACACTTGGGAGACCCTTACACATGGTTGCCCATAAACTTCTCCAATCTGCCTTTTGCTTCTGCAATAGAGGAGCTATTGCACAAATGTGTCCTCATTTAGGACACCATCAATCCACCATACACGGGTCCATCTGCAACACACCTTGCTGCTGTCACCTTGCCTTCTGATATGATGTGCCTGTTGTCACTATGGCTGCTTGGTAGGCCTCCCAACTATCCTCATGGGCTCCTCCAAACAACTCATAAGACCTCCTACAAGCAGCCATAAACTGACCCAAGCAAAGGTCAACACTTTGACCCAATGCACAACAATCTTTTGCTGCTCAATCATTGTGAAATCTGTCACTAATATAGGGCATCTATTCACCAGATTTTCCCCTCCTCCTTGGCTTCCACAGGATGCCCTTAACTGATCCAAATACTAGTCACTTGTTGACCCAATACATCTCCACAAACACTATTGTCTGTGAAAATTCTATCACTGCAACAACTGATTTATTTTACCTATTCATTTTCCAATAAGTTATTTGCGAAAACCCTTTAGTAAACATTAAAATAAATTCTGCTGCAGATATCACACAATAATACATAAACAAATACATGCACAAGAATCAAACACATCAACACAGATATTTTGGACAATTGTCCCCAGAAAAACCCAATGCGGGAAAACTAGTGCAGCAGACGAGGATTTTATTAATTAGCTATTCTTGAGTACAACTGGGTGCCAAACTGGCTTACCCAACAGAGATAAATTCTCCAACACCTCTTTCTGTCTCAGTGTCAGACTTGCTGGCCTTTGCACAACTCCCAGCCCCTCTGCGTCAGCACCTGCTTCTTTGCGTCAACACTCGGCCTCTCTGCGTCACCCATGCAGGCCCTCTAGTGACTGCACAGTGCTGCTGCCTCTGTGTCTGCCTCTCTAATATTTGCGTTGCCCTTCTGGTATTGTTTCTGATTCTCTGTTCCGTACTCGCTACCTCTTGCTGCAATCCAGACCTCTAGTTCGAATTTCTTAGCACCCCGCTCCAGAAATAGAATTGACTGGTCTCCCTCAGTGTGTCTCCAACTGACCTTCAAGTCCCCTTTTATACTTATCTTGTTGATGAATCAACAGTCGAGATTAAGTCCCTAATCAAAGACTAAGATTAAAATAGACTTGATCCTTATCTTTTGGAAGCTTTTCATCATTTTCTTTATTAATACCCATTAATATTTTTATTTCCCTAAGTTTAGACTTAGGAACTCATTAAAAATATTAATTATTTTAATAACTCTTCATCCGGATGGATTTTTCCAAAACAATCTCTGTGTTTTGGAGATCTCATGTGCTTTAGCCTCTCCACCAATTTTCATGGCTAGAGCACATGTGATGCTACCCCAAATCAACACTCCCTCTTAGCGAGGACTGTGCTCTAGTAATACTCCATACTGAGTATCACTCCGATTATACGGCACCGGTACCTGTGTTGATGCTAGGCCTCCCCGCCCGACATCCTCTGCACTGCTGCATCTTGTACTGCTGCCCATGGCTCTATCATTGCCATTGCTATATCTGTACTGCAGCTCCCTCTGCATCCATGCTGCTGTTGGTCCTTCTTCCCAACACTGCATCTGCACTGTAACTCCCTCTGCATCCATGTTGCTGCTGGTCCTTCTTCCCAACACTGCATTTGCACTGTAACTCCCTCTGCATCCTTGCTGCTGCTAGTCCTTCTTCCCAACACTGCATTTGCACTGCAACCCTGTCTCGTCATGCTGCATCGTGCTACTGCTAATTGCTACTGCACTGCAACATCATACCCATTTTTTCTATTGAATTGGATTCTTTATCATCCCCATCTTCTCTTTGAAATAATCAAACTTGGTTCTTCCAAGGGCCTTGGTAAGGATGTCTGCCACTTGTTCTCCTGAAGGAGTGTAGCTCAACTGTAAAGCTCCTCGTTGGACACAGTCTCTGACAAAGTGACACTGAATATCAATATGCTTTGACCAATCGTGAAATACGGGATTCTCAGAGAACTTGATGCAATTTTGATTATCACACGTGATGCTGGTTGCCTCCATCTTTCTTCTGAATAAGTTCACAAGCAGTTTTCTAAGCCATATAGCTTCACACAAAGCTGTGCTTGCAACCATATATTCTGCTTCAGCTGAGCTCAGAGCTACGGATTTCTGTTTCTTATTGCACCAGGAGGTCATTCCCGATCCAGTGTTGAAACAGTACCCAGAGGTACTTTTCCAATCCACTGAATTTCCAGCCCAATCTGCATCAGTAAATCCACTCAATCTGATATCCTTACTCCTGGTGTACAAGAGTCCACAATCGACTGTTCCCTGTACATATCTGAGAACATGTTTTGCTGGTGCCCAGTGTGCCCTCTTTGGTTCCACCATGAACTGATTGAGGGTGTTGACAACGTAACAAATCTCTGGCCTGATATTGACCAGATACATCAGGGACGCTATGGGCTGCCTGTATAAGGTGAGATCAACATCCTTGTCTTCTGATGCATCAACTTTCTTCCAGTTGGTGATCATTGGAGTAGGCATGGGTCTACAATCTTGCATCCTAAATTTCTTCAGAATTTCTATAGCATATCTCCCTTGGCCAAGGAATATCTCCCCCTTTTGCTGCCAAACTTCCAACCCTAGGAAATAATTCATTTGTCCCAAATCCTTCATGTCAAATCCTGTGACTAGATTCTTTTTGTAGTCTTCGATGAGCCTGGATGATCCTGTCAGGAAGAGATCATCCACATATAATACTAGGATTAGAGGCTCATTCTCTACAACTAGAGAGTAGAGATTTGGATTTGCATCACTCTTGACAAATCCCATATTTTGCAAGTAGCCATCAATTCAAACATACCATGCTCTAGGTGCCTGTTTCAGCCCATACAAGGCTTTCCTCGATCTACATACATGAGACTTCTTCTCATGTGTCTCAAAGCCTTCTGGCTGTTCAATGTATACATCCTCTTCTATCACCCCATTCAGGAATGCCGTTTTGACATCCTTCTGATGAATCTCCGATCCCATCTGTGCTGCAAGAGATATCATGGTCCTAATAGATGTATACCTGGCTACTGGGGCGAAGTCTCTTCGTAGTCAATTCCTTCCTTCTGAGCATGCCCCTTAGCCACAAACTTGGCTTTGTATTTCTCCACACTGTTGTCTGCAATGTATTTAATCTTGTAGATCCATCTCGAACCTACCACCGATCTGTCTTGAGGCTTCGGCACTACCTCCCAGACATCGTTCAGCATTATGGAGTTGTATTCCTCTACCATCGCATCCAACCAAACCTGATGTTGAGCAGCCTCCTGAAACCTGACAGGCTCCCCATCCTGAGCTACTAATGCTTGATATCTATCTTGCTGTTTTCACTCCCTTTTATTGTTTGTTAGTGCACCGATGAAATCCTTTGTATCTTGCAGAATTTGAAAAAGTTCCCTACTCGTTCTTCCTCTGGTAGTAGGTGCTTTTGTTAGTTCCTCCTCCTCCTGTGATTCTTCCTGATCCGAGGAAGAATTCTTTACTTCCGTTGGTTGGAGTGGTTTGACCAACGACTCATCTTTTGATTGCTCCTCGGAAGGCATTCCTTGAGATTTTCTAAAGGACCTATCCTCCATGAACTTCACATCTCATCAAGCTACTACCTTCCTGCTCCCTGGAAGATAGATTTTGTATGCCTTAGCGTTCTCGCTATATCCCACTATATCCTTTCTCTGCAATTTGATCTAGCTTCTTCCTCTTTTCTTCAGGTATGCAACAATATGCTAGGCTCCTAAACATCCTGAAATCACTGACTTCAGGTGTGTTCCCTGTGAAGACTTTCTTTGGAGTAATCTTGCCCAATGCCTAATGAGGAGTTCTATTCTGAACATAGGCTGTCGTGTTGCATGCTTCTTCCCACAGGAACTTTGGCATATCCTGATCATACACCATGGCCCTAACTGCTTCTACGATAGTCCTGTTCTTTCTTTTTGCTACTCCATTTTGCTCCGGATTGTAGGGAGCTGTCCACTCTCTTCTGATGCCCTCCTTAGCGCAAAAATCAGTGAAGTCCTTATCGACATACTCTCCACCATTATCTGAGCTCGAAACTTTTATTTTCTTCCCTGTTAGATTCTCTACCAGAGCTTTGAACTCTTTCAATCGACATAAAACCTCGTCCTTCTCTGATACCATGTGAAAATTCCATCACTGCAACAACTGATTTATTTTAGCTACATATTTTCCAATAAGTTATTTACGAAAACTCTTTAGTAAACATTAAAATAAATTCTGTTGCAGATATCACACCATAATACAAAAACAATACATGCACAAGAATGAAACACATCAACACAGATATTTTGGACAATTCTCCCCAGAAAAATCCAATGCGGGAAAACTGGTACAACAGAGGAGAATTTTATTAATAAGCTATTCTTGAGTACAACTGGGTGCCAAACTGGCTTACCCAACAAAGATAAATTCTCCAACACCTCTTCCAGCCTCAGCGTCAGACTTGCTGGCCTCTACGCAACTCCCAGACCCTCTGCGTCAACTCTCGCCTCTCTGTGTCAGCACTGGGCCTCTCTGCGTCACCCACACAGGCCCTACAGTGACTGCGTAGTCCTGTTGCCTCTGCGTCTGCCTCATTAATCTCTATGCTGCCCTTCTGGTATTGTTTCTGACTCTCTGTTTTGTACTCGCTACCTCTTGTTGTAATCTAGACCTCTAGTTCGAATTTCTCAGCAAACCCCGCTCCAGAAATCAAACTAACTGGTCTCCCTCAGTGTGTCTCCAACTGACCCTCAAGTCCTCTTTTTTACTTTTCCTGTTGATGAATCAACGATTGAGATTAAGTCCCTAATGAACGGATAAGATTTAAATAGACTTGATCCTTATCTTTTGGAAGCTTCTCGTCGTTATCTTTATTAATACCCATTAATATTTTTATTTCCCTAAGTTTAGACTTAGGAACTCATTGAAAATATTAATTATTTTAATAACTCTTCATTCAGATGGATATTTCCAAAATGATTTCTGGGTTTTGGAGATCTCATGTGCTTTAGCCTCTCCACCAATGTTCATGGCTAGAGCACATTCGATGCTACCCAAATCAACATTGTCACCACGCTGCACTACTGGTTAGGGCACACCACGTTGCCCTCAACCTCCACATGACTCCGCAAGCAAGCCCTTCTAGGGCTGCAGTTCTCCAAGGGAGAGGCCCTCCACACTTATGTTGCCCCTTTGTGCCTTGTAACACCCAAACACAACACGAGAGGATGGCCTAGCTGCTGGCTGTGGCCTGCAACCTAGCACAACAACTGTTGTAGCCTTTGGCTAACCTCCAAACCTCCACAAACTGCCCTCAAAACAACTCTGTTTGTCCTCTAAATCTGCGACCTTCTCTGCCCCACAAAAGCACTCAAGAACAATCCTAAAACAAGCCTTTAGACAACCTCTCTTTCCCCACGCTGTACTTATGCAACAAAACCTAGTCTTTCAGGCCTCTTTCACGCTGTCCTTAGCCTCTTATCGCTGTGGCTAGACCTCCTCTTTATTGAAGAAAGTGTAACTAGGTTCAGTATTTGTAAGTGTAACTTTGTTCTTTGTACTTGACAAGAAAAAGAAATATTATTTTTGTAAATTATTCGAATGAGTTTCTTGCTCATTCCATAGGTCTAGGAAAGTCAAAGAATCAAAGTCATGTCAAAGAGCTCTTCTTGAGCATGAATATGGGTCAACCTAATGTCATGTAGCCCTCCAAGACAAGCACCATCTTCCAACGAAGAAGACTGATAGCAAAAGATGTGAAAGACAATCAAGTCGGCTTCAAGGTATATATAGATGACATGTCGGCTCAATAAAATGACGCAACAGTTCAAGTCGGCTTACACATTGAACATACCACTATATATATACCCAATAAGGTCTTTGCAAAAGGGAGAGGGCATACCTCGAATTTTCTTTGTAATTCTTCGTGGGTATAGAACAGAGTCTTGGACATCTTTGCAACTTTCAATGGTAATCAAAGTGAGTGAGGATAGTTCTAAGACGTCGCAATCTCAGAAGGTCTCTGTCCTTTGGATGGGTAAGATAATGAAGATCTCGGTGCAGTCAGAAGAACACACTCACTCTTGGCGTACTAAACGAAGTCTCTGATCTCAGTAATTGCACAGTGCACACTCGACATGTTATCTAGTCACACACTCTAACACGACATACAATCTCGACATTACTTTTGAGTCAACACATAACCTTGATCACTGATATAATCTCTGTCTCGGCATAATAAAGCCTTGGTTGAAAGAATTTCGATGATCTTACAAAAGCATACTCCGTCTTGGTATATTCACGATGAATAGAACTCATAGTAATATGCTATGGTATATTCACGATGAATAGAACTCACAGTAATACGCTATGGCACATCATACATTCTAGACGAAGTTATAATCTCAATCTATGTTTTACGAAGACTTAGTAACAAGTATTGATTATGAAAAATATCTCTGCACAATATCTCATCGTTATAGCGTTCATTCAAGTGAAAACATGATCTCAGTAACAGAACAGTGAAGATCACAGTAACAATGGAGTAACATTCGTGATCTTGTTGTTAGAATTAATATCCCACTGAAGATGCAACAATGATGACCTCCGTGAAGCAGCAATGATGATGATGATCTCAACAGCAAGAAGAGGACTAGTGTCATGGTCTTGGAGTGGCCTGGCAGGTCAAGGAGTGTGGTCTTGGTGTTCGTCAATAGGAATTGCTATAGAAGAATTTTGTGCAGGCTTTCCTCTCCAAGAGAGAGAGGTTTTGGCCCTAGCATAATGCCATATCTTGTGCTCTTGTCTTTTTGCTTTGATAGTTATTTGTCGAAGTAATAAATACACACACTAATGATAATAAGCGAAAGATTGTGCTAATAATCTAAAGACAAAATGCCTCACAAATAGTTATTATGCAAGAAGAATCTCATTCACTATATTAGCCTTAGATTCTTCAACATGGTATCAGAGCCAGGTTACAGTCGAAGGAAGGGCAAAAAAGAGACATTCAAGGATCACGTTTCTAGCAAGGCATCAAAGCAAGCTAAAGGACATCAAGATCTACATTGCAGAATCAAACCCTAATCTTGATCAAACCCTAGATCAAAGAGCAATCTACAACAACAAGAGCTCGTGTCTCCATAGTCATCATCAAAACACCATCAAGGCACTCATCAAGTTGTCCACAAAGCAAGGTAGCTCGAAGGACTTCAAAATGAAGATCACATCAGCTTGGAGAAATTCAAAACGCTAGAAGTAGTTCCGATCTACAAGGCAAAGCATATTAAAAGCAAGAAAACATTGTCATCATCTTCAAGAAAGTAAGGATCATTTCCTCACCCTAGAAGAAGATCATTCAAGACGAAACCCTCTTCAATATTCATCAACATGATCAAGGTAAAGATTTTGTTTTCACAAATCAAGTAAGTATTTTTCATTAATCAATTTGGTAAAATGACTTCATGATTGCAAGGATATCTATAGGTCGATAAGTCATCGAAAGTCCCTGCATAGAATAAGGAGGATTGTTATAATCCTCATAGAAAAGAGAAGTCATTGATGTCTATGGAAAGGTCTCGGAAAGTCAAACATTGTTTGAAATGCAACAAGAGACTCATAGGAAATCTAACCCAAAGGTCCTCTCATGCCTACCTAGCAGAAGAGGAGACATAAAGAGAGATATATGAAATGCTAGAAGATATACTCTCTGAATTAAAGTAAAGAAGGTCACATCACTTAGACCTACACAAAAATAAAGGTATCAAAGAATGAAGGAATATATTCATGAGATCTCAATTGGGAGATCTAGGAAATATGATAAGAAGGTAGTCATCATTTATAAGCAAGGTGCCAAACGAAGAAATTTCAACCCTCCCTCTGATTATCAGTTTTCCTTATCAGTCCATGCATTTAGTTTTAAATCCAAGCATGATAAAAATTCTAAAATCCGGAAATGACAATATTTTTCTGAAAACACAAATTTAGAGATTTCACCACTGTTGGAATTGCAGAAATAAAACACAGCAAAATTATGACAGCGACACAGAAAATAACACTGTGATTTTTGGTCAATGTGACCTTGGAATAACCACCTACAACTCTTGGGGAAAACCAATTTGAGAGCTCTTCTTTATTTCTGAAAATGCTTTTATGGAGAAACTGAAATACACAATGAAAATTTCAGCAACCACAAATCACAACTTATCCCAATTTCCGTGCTTGCACTTTGCCTTGAAAATCGTGCCAATTAGCAAACAACCAAAACGTAAATTGTCCAGCAATAAAATAGCATTAAATGCTATATGGCCAACCTCGAAAAATGTGCCCAGAACTCACTGTATAGATTGTACGGGTTTCAGCAGTACGATTGCCTCAAAATTCGTCCCCAAATTCGCCTCGAAATTCATGCCCTTGCTGCTGTCCCTCTTCCTCGATATCTGTGCCTTTATCCTGCTGTACAATTTTTCCTTGGGATGCATGCTAATAAATGCTGCTGCCCAGATTTGCTGAAATGTCTTTTTGCTGCTCTCCTTCACTTCCTCACTGCTCATAAATTTTCTCTTTGCTCTCTCTTCTCTTTCTCTCAAATGCTCATGAAAGAATGAATTGACCTTTTCCTCTTCTTTTCTCCTTTTATTCTGTAAATGACCCTTTGGGTTACTCTAAAATCTAATGACTGAGATTCATTTAGAGCTAGGGATGAGATAAATGTGCATTTAATTCTCACTTTCTATTTTTTAACTCACCCACTTAAATAAAGACCCACTTAGCCTTTTATTTCCATAGTCACTTTTTCACTTTCTAATTCTTCATTGACTTTAATAAAGTCATCTTTAAATTAGAATGTAACTTTACCACTTATAATGTCACTTTTAAATTAGAATGTAACTTCACCACTTATAAAGTCACTTTTAAATTAAATTGACTTTACCACTTATAAAGTCACTTTAGGAGAAAAGTAAAAAAATAAATTTGGACACTTTTCCTTAGGCCAAAGATCAAAGCCTTAGAGAACCACTTGTCCTCTGGTACCCAAATTTTAACACTCCCTCTTACTGAGGAAAGTGTTCCTCACCACTCCCATCTTGTTTCTGATGTAGACATGCTTGCCCTGTGGTAACGCTTTGGTGAAAATGTTCGCTACTTGCTCATTTGTGGAAATGTACTCAAGCTTGATACCTCATTTTTGGACATAGTTTCTAATGAAGTGATACGTGATCTCAACATGCTTTGAGCTGTCATGAAAAATTGGATTCTCCGTGAGTTTTATGCAACTCTGATTATCACAGTAAATTACTGAAGGTCTCAATGCCTGACTAGATAGACCAAATAACATCTTGTGAAGCCATATGGCCTCACAACTAGCCAAACTAGCAGCCATATACTTTGCCTTAGTTGAGCTCAATGCAACTCACTGTTGTTTCCGGCTGATCCATGACACAACTGCCGAACCCAACCCAAAACAACAAACGAAAGTACTCTTCCTATCTGAAGCACAACCTACCCAATCTAAATTTGTGTACCCCACTCCATCACCCTGTCTATAATCCAGACCAAATTCCACAGTCCCCTGCAAGTAGCGAAGAATGTGTTTTGCAACCACCTAGTGCACTCTCTTGGGCTCACACATGAACTGACTCATAGTGTTAATTGCAAAACATATATCTGGTCGAGTGTTGACCAAATACATCAAATAACCAATTAGTTGTCTGTATAGAGAAGGATCCACCAACTCGGAATCAAAAGCGTGAAACTTCTTCTAGTTAGCAATCATAGGTATAGACATGGGTTTGCAGTCCTCCATGTGAAATCTGCTAAGAATATCCATAATATACTTCCCTTGTCCTAGGAAGAAATGCCCCTCCTCCTGCCACACTTCAAATCCCATAAAATAAGGCATCTGGAACAGAAAACCCTTGATACGCAGAATATATAAATATAAATATTTTATTAAAAGATGAAAATTACAGATGATGATGATTTACAATGGGTTGCCTGGCTTATATACCGCCATGGGCACCCTTTGGGAAAGGGCATGATCTTATGATCGTGCCCTTTCATCTAACTAAACCTAAAATAAACAATAACCTAAAATTAACTAATTTTTTACATAACATTGCCTTCTCTCGAAAAAAATGCTTTGTCCTCAAAGCATACGTAACGACGGATGTTGTTGACAAAATGCTCATTCTCCAAGAAGCTTCCTTCTTCGGGCAAGTCTTCCACTTGATCAATATTCCTTGATAGTACGTATCGAAGCTTTCTTTCTCTAGTAGACAAAATACCTTCTGGTTCTAAAATGACTCTTCCCTCATCATCAAGGGATGGAAGTGTTGTTTGTGCTGTTTTATTGTTACCTAGTGCCCTTTTAAGGCAAGATACATGGAAGACGTTGTGAACACGACTTGTCTCTGGAAGGCTTAAACCATACACAACTTGGCTAATCTTTTTGTTAATCTGATAAGGTCCATAAAACTTTGGTGCCAATTTGTTTTTTCCCTTCTGGTTTAAGGATAATTGTTTGTATGGTTGGGGCTTAACAAATACCCATTCTCCAACTTCAAACTCTCTTTCGGTTCTGTTACGGTCTGCTTGTTGCTTCATACGATTCCTTGCATTATTCAGGTTTTCTTTTAATATTTGGACGATTTTTTGGGTTTTTTCTAGTTGATCTTTAACAACAGGTAAATTTGTTTGGACAATAGCTAGATCTTTCCATTTCGGGGGTTCATACCCATATAGGGCTTGAAATGGCGTCATTTTCGCTGATGTATGATAGGTGGAGTTATACCACCATTCAGCCAGGTGTAACCATTGAGCCCATTTATTTTGTTTTTCTGTAGCATAGCAACGTAGGTAGGCCTCCAAACATTTATTGACAACTTATGTTTAGCCATCTGTTTGCGGGTGATAAGCGGAACTCATATTTAGGTAAGTTCCTATATGGTTGAACAATTCCTTCCAGAAATTACCTTTGAACTTGGCATCTCTATCACTTACAATGACTTTTGGAAAACCGTGTAACTTATATATATTTTTGCAAAATATTTCCGCAATTTCTTTTGCTGAGTATGACTTTTTTATTGCCATAAAGTGAGCATATTTGGTGAGTCTGTCGACTACTATGAAAATCTTGTCCTTGCCTTCAGATACTGGTAATCCTTCGATAAAGTCCATTGAGATTTCTTCCCACTTCTGATTTGGAATGTTTAAGGGGTGAAGTAATCCTGGTGTCGTAATATTTTCGCTTTTATTCCTTTGACATGTGTCACACTCTGCTACATACTTCTGAATATCACGATTCATTCCCTTCCAAAAGAAGGATTGACGTACATTGTAGTAAGTCTTAAAGAATCCTACATGACCAGCTGACGGTGAGTCATGTAATTCCTTGAGTATCTTAAACTTAAACTTGGAATTTGTGTTTAGATATATTCTTCCCTTATACCATAGGATATCATTCTTCCACTCAAATTTTGAGTTATTGGGAAGGTTATTGATTATTGCTGTTACTTCTGGATCTTTGGCATACTCACTTCGAATTTCGTTAAGCCACTCAGGAACAACAACCGACATTGCAAGTAGTGTTGGTTCTTCATCTTTCCTGGATAAGGCATCTGCTACTACATTGTCTTTACCTCTTTTATGTAATATTTCCAAGTCAAAAGCAACGATTTTTTCAATCCATTTTTATTGTTCTTCGGAAAGTGTTTTTTGTTGAAGGAGATGTTGGAGACTGTTATGGTCTGTTCGAATAGAAAAATTACTTCCCAAAAGATATTGCCTCCACTTAGCTAGTACGTGCATGATAGCGAGCATTTCTTTGTTATATGTGGATTTGAGGCGTTCTCTTTTATTGAGCTTCCTACTTTCAAAAGCTATGGGATGTCCTTGTTGCATTAGTACTGCACCTATACCGAATCCAGAAGCATCACACTCAATGATAAATGGTTTAGAAAAATCTGGTGTTGCTAATACGGGAGCATTAGACATAATTTCTTTTAATTTTTCAAAACACCTTCCTGCTTCCTCATCCCATAGAAACGAATTCTTCTTTAAAAGATTTGTTAGAGGTGCAGTTACATGTGCATAGTTTTTAATAAATCTTCGATAATATCCCGTCAAACCTAAGAACCCTCTTAGCTTGGATATATTAACAGGTTTGGTCCATTCTTTTATAGCTTGGATTTTGTTAGGGTCCACCTTTACACCTTCATGGGATATAATGTGTCCAAGGTATTCTACTTCTTCCTTTCCGAAGGTGCATTTGGATTTTTTTTGCGTAAAATTGGTGTTCTTTAAGTAGTGTAAGAACCTTATCCAAATGTTGCAAGTGCTCCTTCCAAGTTTTACTGTAAATTAGAATATCGTCAAAGAATACTAATACAAACTTCCTGAGATGTGGGCGAAATAATTCATTCATAGTTGCTTGAAACGTTGCTGGTGCATTGGTTAATCCAAACGGCATTACTTTAAATTCATAATGACCTTCATGTGTTCGGAATGCGGTTTTTGGTATGTCTTCTAATCTTATTCTAATTTGATAGTAACCTGATCTTAGGTCCAATTTTGAGAAATACCTTGCGCCATGTAGCTCACCCAACATTTCGTCAATAAAGGGGATTGGAAAATTGTTTTTAATTGTTATCTTGTTTAATCCCCTATAGTCAATACATAGCCTGAATGACCCATCTTTCTTCCTTACCAACACCACTGGAGCAGCGTAAGGACTTTTACTTTTCGAGATGATTCCACACTTAAGAGGTCTTGGATTAATCTCTCGATTTCTGTTTTTTGGTGATGTGGATATCGGTATGGCTTGATGTTAACCGGGTTTGATCCTGCCTTGACTTCTATTGTATGCTCAATTTCCCTATTAGGCGGCATCTTTAGAGGTAGGTCTTGAAATACTTCTTCATGTTTCCTAATTAAATCTTGTATCTCTGGTGACTCTTCATTGGTCATATTTGCAGATAACATTTCTAACTAATGACATTGTACTACATAAGCAGGTGCTCCCTTTCGAATCATCTTCATCATCTGAGATGATGATACAATTTGATTTTCTGGTGCTTGGAACCCATGTAATTTGTACTTTTGACCTCCCCATTTGAATTTTATAAATTGTACTTGGTGGTTAGCGACATAAGTACCTAAAGTTCGCAACCATTGGACACCTAAAACTACATCTACTCCTCCTAATGGTACTGTGAAAAATGAAGACTCTAAACTGAAGTCTTGAATTTGCAATTTAACCTTATGGCATTTCCCCACCTTTTCAATCCTCTTACCGTCCGCTACCATTACCTTCATGTTTGGTAAGGGGAATGAAAAAATATTGAGTCTCTTGGCCATGGTTGCATCCAAAAAATTGTGTGTGCTACCAGAGTCAATGAGAACCACCACGTTGTTCTTCTTTATGTGTCCTTTTAATTTTAGAGTCTGAGGTTGTGATATACCTGTCATAGTTGATAATGACACTTGCGACATACTTTCGTCATCTAGTTCTGGTGAAAATTCTGGGGCATCTTCTATTTCTTCAATATCAGACTCTTCACTGTTTGAATCATTGGTTGCTTCACAATTATATAGGTTCTTTGGTTCCTTCCCTTTTGCACACCTATGTTTGGGGTCCCACTTGTCACCACAACGCTTGCATTTACCCTCCTTTATCCTTTGTGCTTCCACATTAGATTTTTCATCTTCACGACGATGTGGTGGAACATATCTTGTATTTTTTGTGTCCGCATACTGAGGTGTTCTTCGTCTTGAATATGTTTTTTTGGCTTTTGACCAAAATATTTGTTCGAATTTCTTTTCAGCTGTTTTTGCCTTTCGTCTTGCTACTTCTATTGATGAAATGTCATGCATCTCAAGTTCTACTTGTAAATGGGTTTTAAGTCCCGAGATGTATGACTGAATTAAACGAGATTCTGATAACCCAGGCACTCGAGTTACTAAGGTCTCCCATTCTTGAGTGTATTCATCCACACTTCCCTTTTGTCGCAATTTGATGACTTTTGAAAAGAACTCTTCTTCCTTTACACCTTGGAATCTTTTAAAAAAAGCATCTTTAAATCTCCTCCAGCTAATGACGTGTGTTGTCTTTTTCCACCACATATACCAGTTATATGCTTCTCCTTCCATTTTCATAGATGCATGCCTGAGCTTTTCGTCATCGTCAGTGATGTCATATATCTCAAAGTATTCTTCTGCTTTATTTATCCATGCAACATTGTTTTTTCGTTCCCATCGAATTTAGGGATCTCGACTTTTGCCCGTCGCTGGTATGTTGCTACTGGTTGAGCGAAAAAAGGGTGTTGACTGGTAAAGTTATCCCAAAGTTGCTTGTTTGTAAACACTGTGTTACTCGCTTCTTGGTGGGGTGTCGCTGATTTTTTTGGGGATTCAACTTTGTCATGAGAGTCTGTGGACTTAGTTGAATCTGACGAGATGTGTTCTTGATTCTCTTCATCTTCTTTTAGTAGTTGTTCGGGTGTACAATTCGACCTTTAACACAAACTTTTCAGCATTGTTAAGACCTCTCTGATGCTTACTTCTGTTTGGACGTGTTGACTTTCCATTTTTATCTCCATTCGATTTGTCATATCTTGAAGATCTTTTATTTTCTCTGCTTGCTCCCCAAGCCTTTTATTGACCTCGTCGTGGTTGTTATTTATCTTATGTTCCGCATCAACCAATTTTTTTTGGAAATCCGCCATTGTCATTGTCGACATCGAGCGGGTTTGCGGGGGCGTGTATTTATCTGCCAGCTAAAATGTTTTTTTATAATTAAATTAAAATAATTTAAATTTAATTAAAATTTTATTAATATATATATATATATATATATATAACTATAAATTATAATAATTATAATTTATAATTATTAACCTTATATATATATATATCAATTAAAGTTATAAATTATATAACTTATAATTAAATTATATATATATTATATATAAATTTAAATATGATATATATATATATATATATATTATAATTAATGAAGCTATAATTATTTTTTTATATATATCATAAACGTTGGACAGTCACGTCCTTTTGTTCTGAACTTATCGCAAACACGTTATACTTATAACTGTTTATATAACTATTTTTTTTAATTTATTTTTAATCCGCAGGACGGACAGACACGACTGTTGGACGGATGGACAGCAGGGACACGATGCGGACAGCAGGGACACGATGCGGACAGCAAGGACAGCGGATTGGTTTATATTCCACCCGAATTTGGTGAACGTGATTTTGTTTATCGCAATTTAGATACCACCTGAAGCGCACAAACTCTTTAACAGAAACACGTATAGATATATTTATTAATTATTGAATGACAACAACGAAAACGACCCACGCAGAATGTTAAACAGAACACGGAGGGTCGGGGCTCGAGTAGGAACGGTGGAAGCGTAGCAGGAGATGGTGGTACGATGAGGTGAGTTGACTGTCTGTTTGGGAGCTACAAGGAACCGAGATGTGGTGCGACCGCTTTACCAACAGAGATGGCGGAACATTACGGACATAGGACGAAACGATGGAAATGGGGGTGTAGGGCAGCAGATTCGCAGGGACACAGTGAAGGGGCACAATGGGGGAGTAATATGACTTGGGAACGATCGGTGCCAGGAGACAACGAATTACCAACCGAGGAATGATAGGCTCTAATACCAGATGGAACAGAAAACCCTTGATACGCAGAATATATAAATATAAATATTTTATTAAAAGATGAAAATTACAGATGATGATGATTTACAATGGGTTTCCTGGCTTATATACCGCCATGGGCACCCTTTGGGAAAGGGCATGATCTTATGATCGTGCCCTTTCATCTAACTAAACCTAAAATTAAACAATAACCTAAAATTAACTAATTTTTTACATAACAACATCAAGCTGATATCCCTCATCTCAAACTCTGAAGCAAGATCTCTCTTACAACCCTCAATGAGTCTCTTTGCACCAGTGATGGTCAAGTCATCAACATACAACATCAGAATGAGAGGCTCCTCACTCACCACAATGAAGTATAGGTTCCGATCAACCTCACTCTTTGTGAAACCCAACTGCTTCAAGTATGTATCAATCCTTGAGTACCAAGCTCTGGGAGCTTGCTTCAGGCCATAGAGTGCCTTTTTCAATTTGCATACATGGGACTCCTTCCCATGCACCTCAAAGCCCTGCGGCTGCTCAATATAAATCTCCTCTTGAATGAAGCCATTGAGAAATGCAGTCTTCACATCCATCTGGTGGATCTTCCAACCCATCTCTGCTGCAATCGATATAATGGAGAGAATAGATGTATACCGAGCTACGGGAGCGAAGGTCTCCTCATAGTCAACTCTCTCTACCCGTGAGAACCCTCTTGCCACAAATCGAGGCTTGAACTTCTGGATGCTGCCATCTGCAACATGCTTTATCTTGTAGAGCCATCTGGAAGTAACAACTGATTTACCTTTAGGCCTCGGCACTACCTCCCAAACATCGTTCTTCATAATAGAAGAATACTCCTCCATGATGGCCTTTCTCCAGACCTGCTGGCTGGCTGCCTCCTCATAACTAGAAGGCTCGGAGTCAACAATGCTTGTTACTAATGCCATGTAACTACAGAACTGCTTAGGTGGTTTACTCTCTCTAACCTGTCCCTTTGGCCCAGCCACTGATGTGGCCTCGCGCAAGGTATCTTGAAGCCACTTGGGCTTCCTCTTCCGTGAGCATACTTCTCCCATCGGAGTGAAAGAATCCTCATCATCATTAGAAGCCTGAACCCCTGAAGGCCTGCCAATTGACCTCATGCTTGAATCTGTGCCTGTATATGCTGAAGTACCATGTGAATTGTCCATTAGTGGACTACCCTGTGAACTGCTCTGTGGACTGCCTTGCATGCTACCCGAAGAACCACCCACCTGACTCTGAGAGCCATTGCTCACTGATGGACCTAACACTGTAATTGATGTATCTCCTAATCCTTGACCACTGGATCCCTGTGACCGACTCAGTCGCTCCTGAGGGTCTGGTGACTTTGGATACTCTAACTCTTGTGACCTCCTGAAAGCTCTCTCCTCCTTGAACTTCACATCCCGCCAAACAACCACTTTCCTCTGCGCAAAAATATAAATCCGATAAGCTTTCGAGGTCTCGCTATAACCCACAAAGATGCCCTTGTCTGCAGTGGGCTCTAGCTTGGTCCTATTCTCCTTGGGGACATAGGAATATGTAAGGCACCCAAAGATACAAAAGTGCCCAACATCAGGCTTCTTCCTAGAAAAAGCCTCCTTCGGAGTCACATTCCCCAAGGCACGATGTGGACTCCTGTTCTGCAAGTACACAACAGTGTTGTAGGCCTCTGCCCACAAAAATAAAGGTAACCCCTGATCATGAAGCATGGCTTTGGCAGCCCCTCCAATGGATCTGTTCTTCCTTTCCGCAACCCCATTCTGTTGGGGGTTGTAAGGAATTGTGAACTCCCTCCTAATGCTTACCTGAGCACAAAAATCAACAAACTCACCAAGGGTATACTCCCCTCCATTGTCCGACCTGAGGACCTTGATCTCCCTACATGTCTGGGTCTCCACAAGAGCTTTGAACTCTTGAAACTGCTTGAAGACCTCACTCTTGGTCTTCAAGAAATAAATCCAGGTCTTCTTGGAGTGGTCATCAATCAATAAAACATAGTACTCATAGCCACTCAAGGATACATGAGATATCTGACCACTCACATCGGTATTAATCAAGTCAAAGATTCCGGTCGCTCTACTGTCACTGCTGGGAAAGGGGATCTGGCAAACTTCTCCATAGCAGATCCTCTGCATACATCAAGGTGATCAGAATTGAAATCTGGCACACTAGTGGTACTCTCCTGCAATGATACATGCGCCCCATCCTGCGGTGCGAAATCTCACACAACTCTGAATTGCTAGATCTGCTGTTGGTCCTGTCTCGAGTGCTGCTACTTAATGCCATCAGGGGCTTAAATGAGAACGTGTACACCTTGGCATGGTGCACACCAATCTCTCTAGCTAAAGAAGCTGGAGTTCTCCTAGGATATATAAGCACCTGCCCTCTCCTGAACAACACATCATACCCTTTGTCCTCAAGTGTTGAGACGGATATCAGGTTCTTCTTCATTCCAGGCACATATAGAACATTTGACACTTTCAAGGGAGGTTTGGGTCCCCTATCAAATGTTAATGTCCCCACACCGGCTGCTCTAACAATGTTGTCATCACCAAGTAGTACTTCCATATCAGTATCACCCTCTGAAAGCTCTGAGAAGTACTCTCTGATTCTTGTCATGTGGTAGGAAGCACCACTGTCAACATATTAAATGTTAGAAGATGCTCTGCTAGTAGCGGGGAATGCAAACTCCCTCTGAACGTGAATGGCAAGTGATCCTGCACTAGTGGCCTCACAAGCTATGAATCCAAACTCCCGCTCAAAGCTCTCTGAGAAGCTCTCTATCTCTGTAGAAGTTGCCATGGGTTTCTCTTTCCCTTTCTTGTTCTTCTCCGAACACACAACAACATAGTGTCCCAACTTTTGATAATTCCAACATTTAACTTTGGAATAGTCCTTCTTGTTCTACTGGTTGCCTTTGCCTTTGCCTCCACTATTGGAAGCTTGCTTCTTTGCTTTGCCCTTGTTGCCTTTTGCTAACAATGCCACAGTGTCATCCTCCTCCACCTGTTTGGCTGCCCCATGATGGTCGTTTCTGATCTTATTCTGAATGCAATCATCCCACAACCTCTCTCAATCAGGAAGGTTTTCCCATGCAACAGTGCCATCCACAAAATTCTAACAAGTCTTGGGAAGACTATCCAAGGCAATCCTCATCAACTCAGCAGGTGCACTGATTTCCTGCCAAGTCATCTCTCACTGAAGTGACCTTTGTGAGGTATGCTGTAGTACTGTAAGTGTTAGCCATTTTAATAGCCTTTAGTTTCTCCTTTAGGACCATTTTTTTGTTTTCATTTGAGCTTTGGTAAAAATTGGTCAAGACTGTCCACATCTCATGTGCATAAGTCTTTCCTCATATGAGGAATGACATGGTCGTTGATTCCTTCCAGAATCAATCTTTTTGCCTTAGCATTCTTTTTGTTAAACTCTGTCAACTGTACAGGGTTCAACATGTACTACTACTGGGTTCTGTGTGGTTTTTACCATAATGCCCCAGAGTTCTGCTTTGTCAAAGATGCTCTAGATTCTCTCCTTCCATGCACTGTAGTTGTTCTGCCCATACAACTTGTCTTCAACTCTCAAACCCAAAGACATGTTTCACTATCCTACCGAACTGAAATTTTCAAATCTGTGGTAAAGGTTTCTGTTTTCTGTGTAAAATTCAGCTTGCTGTAATTTTCACTTGTTGTCCCAAACTGCGCTTTTCAGCCAACCAAGCTCTGATATCATGAAGAAATTTCAACCCCTGCTCTAGTTATCACTTTTCCTTATCACTCCATGCATTTAGTTTTAAATCCAAGCATGATAAAAATTCTAAAATCCGGAAATGACAATATTTTTTTGAAAACACAAATTTAGAGATTTCACCACTGCTGAAGTTGCAGAAATAAAACATAGCAAAATTATGACAGCCACACACAGAAAATAACATTGTGATTTTTGGTCAATGTGACTTTGGAAAAACCACCTACAACTTTTGGGGAAAACCAGTTTGAGAGCTCCTTTATTTCTAAAAATGTTTTTACAGAGAAACTGAAATACACAGTAAAAATTTCAGCAACCACAAATCACAGCTTATCTCAATTTCTGTGCTTGCACTCTACCTCGAAAAACGTGCCAATCATTAAACAATCAAAACATAAAATTTCCAGTAATAAAACAACAGTAAATGCTATACATACAACCTTGAAAAACGTGCCCAGAACTTGTTGTACGAACTGTACGAGTTTCAGCAGTACGACTACTTAGAAAAACGTGCCCAAAACTTGTACAGACTGTACGAGTTTCAGTAGTACGACTACCTCGAAATTCATGCCCAAATCTGCCTCGAAATTTGTGCCCTTGTTGCTGCTCCTCTTCCTTGATTTCTATGTTGTCCCTCTTCGTCGATATCTGTGCCTTTCTCCTGCTGTATGATTTTGCCTTGGGATGCGTGCCAATAAATACTGCTGCCCAGATTTGTTGAAATGTCTTCTTGCTGCTCTCCTTCACTTTCTCACTACTCAGAAATTTTCTCCTTGCTCTCTCTTCTCTTTCTCTCAAATGGTCATGAAAGAATGAATTGATCTTTTCCTTTTCTCTTCTCCTTTTATTCTGTAAATGACCCTTTGGGTTACTTTAAGATCTAATGGCTGAGATTCATTTAGATCTAGGGATGAGAATAAATGTGCATTTAATTCTCACTTTCTATTTTTTAACTCACCCACTTAAATAAAGGCCCACTTAGCCTTTTATTTCCATAGTCACTTTTCACTTTCTAATTCTTCATTGACTTTAATAAAGTCACCTTTAAATTAGAATGTAACTTTA
>APFE030836222.1:92794-130611 GCA_000404065.3 Pinus taeda | reverse complement strand
GAATACTTATCGGAATCAGATGATCTTTATATCAATCCTACACCTCTCGACGAGAGGAATTTAATAAAAATATTATCAACCATGAATAAGATGACCCACATGAAGTTTTGCCCTGGTTGCGTGTCAGCCTTCTGAGGCCCTGCGCAACCTCTCTAACCCTTTGCATCACTCCTGTAGCCTGTGCGTGGATGACGCAGACCCTTCTAGCCTCTGCGCAGTCTCTTCTAGCCTCTGCGTGGCTCCCTTTGGTTTTGCGTCTGCCTCTCTGCCTTTGCGCTGGTCTTCTGGCACTATCTCTGCCTCTCTACCTCGTACTCACTGCCCCTCGTTGCAAATTGATCACTGATTCGATTTCTCTTAGCAAACCCCGCTCTAGAAAATCAAATGACTGATCACTCTAGT
The DNA here is from genome assembly GCA_000404065.3 of Pinus taeda. Classification (NCBI taxonomy): domain Eukaryota; kingdom Viridiplantae; phylum Streptophyta; class Pinopsida; order Pinales; family Pinaceae; genus Pinus; species Pinus taeda. The sequence continues at coordinate 130,209 of APFE030836222.1, read as the reverse complement.
GTGTTCTCCAACTTACCCTCAAGCCTCTTATACTTTTCCTGTTGGTCCTTCAACGACCGAGATTACATCTCTAATCAACGGTTAAGATTAGATTTGTCTTGATCCATGTCACTTAGAACCTGCTAACCCAGTTTTATATTAATACCCATTAATATTTTATTTTTCCTAAGTTTAGACATGGAACTCCATTAAAAATATTAATTATTTTAATATCTCCTTAACCGGGTAGAATCTGCCCAAACCATTTCTGGGCCTTGGAGATCTCATGTGCTTTAGTCTCTCCACCAATTTTCATGGCTAGAGCACATCTAATGCTACCCAAATCAACACTCCCTCTTAGCAAGGACTGTACTCTAGTAATACTGCATACTAAGAACCACTTTGATTATACGACACTGATATCTGTGTTGATGCTATGCCTCCCCACCCAACATCCTCTGCACTGTTGCTTCCTGCATTGCTGCCCATGGCTCTGCCATTGCCACTGCTGCATCCATGTTGTTGCTGGTCCTTTCTCCCAACACTGCATCTACACTTCAACCCCCTCTCCTCATGCTGCATTGTGTTACTGCGTACTTCCACTGCACTACAACTCAGTTACTGAGAAGTAAGTAACTGATCCACCCAACTACTGACATCCCTGTCAAGCTAAAAACACTCCCGATGTTGAACCTCTTTGCGCCATCCTTCATTGCTGCAACCTCCTCTGTGCCTCTCTCACTGCTAGAACCCCCTCTGCGCTGGATGGGACTTCCGCACTTCTAGCACTCTCTACCGCTTCATCTGCATCCATTTCTACCAACATCTGCCATCTTGCTACTCTCACTTCGGGGCTCCCTTAGCTAGGTATAATCCAAGAGTTTGGGTGCCTCAAGGATCCTGCCCCTTATCGCCTGTAGTCTTCTTGACTACAGCTCGATGTCTCCTCACCTCTTCTCTAGAGGTATATGAGCACTCATGACACAATCGTCATCCTCCTCTACCTCCTCTTCTGCCTTTGTTGGTGCTGCCTTGGAGTCAGATGCCTCTCCCTTATTCTTCTTCGTCGGACACTGGTTCGCATAATGCCCTACTTCCCCACAGTTGAAGCACTTTATCTTGGAGAGGTCCTTTTTCTTCCTCTTCTCCTGCTTCCCTGCAGATGCCAGAGCTGCATCCTCTGTCTTGACCCGGGCTCCTTTGTTGCTGCTTCCCATCTTGGTCAGCCGTCTGATCTCTTCTTGGCAAAGAGTCGCCCACAATTCTTCCCAATTTGGAAGCCTCGCTTTGCCTAGAATATCCTGGACGAATGTCTCCCACTCCTCGGAGACTGTGTTTAGAGCGGTCCTCATCATTAACTCCTGATCTGGCATGGCCCCTATGGAAGTCAATTGGTCCTGGATCTCCTTCAACCTGTCGAGGAAGTGATTTATCTGCTCCCCATTCTGCATCTGGTATGACCGTAGCTGATTCTCTAGTAACATTTTTCTCTGCATGTAAGTGTGCTGATACAATGTCTTCAAGGTGTCCCACATTTTCTTTGCCGTCTCCTTCTTAGCAATATGCTGGACCACATGATCCTTGGCCCCATCAAGGATTATGCATTTCGCCTTGGCCATCGCATCCTCATACCTTTCATTTTCAGCTCGGCCAATTGGGATAGCCACAGTTCTCAAGGCGATGGCCTTGATGCGATGTCTATCTAGAATGGATAGGATCCTGGCCTTCCAGATGACAAAGTTGGATGCCCTGTCTAGCCCGTCCTGATCCCTCCGTCCATTCATGGCCATCTCTCTGCTCTTCTTTTTGACTCCTCCGAGTCTCTACTTCCCTCTGGAAGTTCTCTCTTCACTCCCTTTGAGTTTCTATTTCCCTCCTGGAAATCTTCTTGCCAGCCGACGAATCGCACCTCTCTGATCTCCTATGCTTCTGCAACACTGATCGGGATTCCTTGGCTGGAAATCCACCTAGGTAGCGACTTCCTCTACCTTGGTTTTTCCCTGTTAGGTACTGTTTTGTCTCGGCAGCAACAACACCCCACCAACTTCACTCACTGCTATCTTCCCATAGCTTCCTATGCCCCAACAACTGAAGGACTGAGCCTCTAGGCTCTGTGCAATCCCGACACTAGTTGAGTTGCTCCATTAGCCAACTACGTCAACCCTCTTGGTCTCTGCGTGACTGTTCGTGAGCCTCTTTTGCCCTCCTCAGCCTCTGCGTTGGCCTCTCTCTGGCTCCAATTGATGATGTACTCTCTCTGCATCAACCCTTCTTTGTTGCTTTCTGCTAGGAACAACTTCTGTCACTCGGGACAACTGTTTCTGCTGAAAATGCTCTGATTCAGCGGGTGGCTTCAGCTCTCCTGTGATCTGCAACCCTCTATACCATATTGAAATTTCTAAGTATTACCCGTTAGAAATTTTACCTGTATTCTCTGGTTTATTTCACCTACTTGTTTAATTACTAGCAAGTTATTTAACCATATAAACACTAAAATAAACACAATACAGTCTCAACCATCTACAGATCAACAACTGAAAGAAATAGACAAACACACAAGTGACATTGTTGTTTTTGGACAGACGTCCCCGGAAAAGCCCAACTTGGGAAAATCGGTGCAACAATTATAAGGGTTATATTATTATGCAGTCTTTCTGAGTACAACTAGGTGCCAAACTAGCTCAGCCGATAGAGAAAATAATCCGGCAGTAATACCTCTCTATTCGGAAGTAGATATTCGGAAAGTTGGCCCCATGAAACCCTCTCCAGCACAATCTGAAGCTCAACATTAGCCTTCTTGGCCTCTGCGTCAGCCTGAAACCCTCTATGTTAGCCTTCTGAGGCTTTGCGCAGCCTCTCTAACCCTCTACATCACTCCTGCAACCTCTGTGTGGATGACGTAGGCCCTTCTGGCCTCTCCGCAATCCCTGCTGGCTGTCTTTGGCTTCGCGTCTGCCTCTCTTCCTCTGCACTGGTTTTCCGGTACTATCTCTGCCTCGTACTCACTGCCCCTCGTTGCAAACTGATCACTAATTCGATTTCTCTTAGCAAACCCCACTCTAGAAAATCGAATGACTGATCACTCTAGTGTGTTCTTCAACTGACCCTCGCACCTTCTCTTATACTTTTCCTGTTGGTCCTTCAATGGCCGAGATTACATCTCTAATCAATGGCTAAGATTAGATTTGGCTTGATCCATTTATTTAGAACCTTCTAACCCAGATTTATATTAATACCCATTAATATTTTATTTTTGCTAAGTTTAGACTTAGAGGATCTCCATTAAAAATATTAATTATTTTAATATCTCCTTAACTGGGTAGAATCTACCCAAACATTTTCTGGTTCTTGGATATCTCATGTGCTTTAGCCTCTCCACCAATTTTCATGGCTAGAGCACATCCAATGCTACCCCAAATGAACAGCCTCTATAGGGAAAGACACGTTGCAGACAAAAGTATTTCAATCATGTGTAGAAAGGAAATGAACGTTTAGTCCTCAAATAATATAAGGTTCAATGTTGTGAAAAAAATATGGAAAGAAGTTCATATCACTAGAAAGATGGAGGAAGTTCAAGAAAAGGGCCAAGGAAAGAGGGAGCAATAGATCTCCACTATGATTAGATGGCCTCCCTCACAAAAGGGTCCCATCATAAGCTCCTAAATCTTTAGATATGGCTATGAAATTAAGATGCATTGTGGGATCATGGAAGCATTAGAAGCAAGAGCTCGTGGCATCACCATGGGAATCATGGAAAACAAAATCCATGATAGTTGAACATGAGGGACATAACTCTTGAAACCTCATTGGACATTAAAGGAAAGGAAGAAGTCATCTAGGACAGGTCTCAACATATATCAAGTCAAAGGGGAAACATCTGCCATATGAGGATATACAAGATCCTCAAAATTCTCTGATAGAATCCTAGTCGAAGGATTTACTAATCAAGAGAGGAAGCAAGTGTTTCATCAGGAACTCCAACTTATGGAATTTATGGGATGATGGTATGATGTCATAAGAGATGAAGCAGATCAAGGGATTGAAGACACTTCAATCAGGGAAGTTGCTGGAAGAAGCCTAGATGACCTAAAGATAAAATGAGGTATGTATGCTTGTATTGATTTTTATAATGTCATGTCATATTGTTGCAGGCAATATAGATCATCACTTCTATTTTAAAAAGCATTATTGAGGGAAAATGATCTCCTCCTCTGAAAATATGCAGAAAGGCATAAGTCACACTAGATGAAATCAACATAATATGTCCTCATATAAAGTATGAGTTGGTTGATTACGATTACTTTGATTAGAAACCCTTGAGAATGGAATGTGTGAGGAAGCAAGAGATCGTGAACTTTGCAACCATGATGAAGGCAATCAACATCCAAAAGGGCAAGAAGAGTTGACTAGGAAATCTCCCTAAATATGAAGAGACTCTGATAGAAGTTTGGAAAAGATAGAGACCATTGACAATGTATATCTTTGGGAAATGTGTCAACAAGTATGCAAGATGCTGATACCTATAGAGAGATGTCATGATAAAGAGCCATCTTGAAAGGTACGATTTGATTTAATGATATGTTTTGATTTCTTGAATAATAACTGGATGAGTTTATGCAGGGCTACTAGAACAAGAGTTGTAAGCACAAGTACAACTAAGCATCCATGTGGTTGATGGAAATTCTTGAAAGAAGCATGAGAAAGAAGTAGCCATACGATGAAGGTTCTGGATATGTATCAAGAAGGCCACTTTCCATGAAGAATGGAGTGACATGACGAACCAAGAAGGAAAGTGATGAATGGCCAAAGTCCTACAAGAAAGAAGCTCAACTAACTTTCATGACATCAAGGAGAGAAGTTGATCAAGTAGCTGAAGCACCCACGGAGAAGAAGTTGCTGATGTATTGAAGAGTCCCTAGCTAAGAGTAAGCTTTGACAGGTCCCTGATCAAGAGGAAGCTTGGATTAAATCACTCCTGATTACAAAGGAGTGACAATTGTGTTTTCCTATTTCATGTGTCATGCACTAGACCAGGACTAACAACCGTAAGTCTAGGTGAAGGCCATGAATAGAAATGTAGACACATGATAGACACAACATTCTTACCTTCACCTCGGAAGAAAGAATGGAGGGTTGGGTAATCATCTGGCATCCGATACTCTTTGAGGATGTGTAGGGCATTCAAGATAAGAGTAGGCAAGAGGACCAATATTCTTTGAGGGCTGGGAACCCAAGATAAGAATAGTCCTAGAAGGTCATACTCAATGAACACCCGGGTGGGTATTTACCTTCAGAGATAGTGATGAAGGTGTCTATAAATCATTGGTCTCGCCAGCATTGTAACTCATGGTCTTGTGGAGAGATGGAGCTGTTAGTCAAGGCCTTGTACTGTGACAATGTTGATTGATGTGATGCTTTACAGATGGGATCACCAATCCAATTCTTCTTATGAGAAATTATTCAGATTGAGAATGACCAAGTACCATTGTTAATACCTCCCTAGTTAAGAGGGAGTGTTGAAGAAAGTGTAACTAGGTTCAGTATTTGTAAGTGTAACTTTGTTCTTTGTACTTGACAAGAAAAATAAATATTATTTTTGTAAACTATTCGAATGAGTTTCTTGATCATTCCATAGGTCTAAGAAAGTCAAAGAATCAAAGTCATGTCAAAGAGCTCTTCTTGAGCATGAATATGGGTCAACCTAGTGTCATGTAGCCCTCCAAGTCAAGCACCATCGTCCAACGAAGAAGACTGCCAACAAAAGATGTGAGAGACAGTCAAGTTGGCTTCAAGGTATATATAGATGACATGTCGGCTCAATAAAAGGACACAACGGTTGAAGTCGGCTTACACACTAAACAAACCACTATATATATAACCAATAACGTCTTCGCAAAAGTGAGAGAACATATCTCGAATTTTCTCTGTTATTCTTCGTGGGCACAGAACAGAGTCTTAGACATCTCTGCAGCTTTCGATGGTAATCAAAGTGAGTGAGGATAGTTCTAAGACCTCGCAATCTCAGAAGGTCTCTGTCCTTCGGATGGGTAAGATAATGAAGATCTCGGTGCAGTCAGAAGAACACACTCACTCTCGGCATACTAAACGAAGTCTCTGATCTCAGTACGCACAATGCACTCTCGACATGTTATCTAGTCACATGCTCTAACACGACATACAATCTCAACATTACTTCTGAGTCAACACATAACCTTGATCACTGATATAATCCCTATTTTGGCATAATAAAGCCTCAACTTAACTACGATAAAAAGAATTTCGATGATCTCACAAAAGCATACTAAGTCTTGGTATATTCACGATGAATAGAACTCACAGTAATACACAATGGCACATCATACATTCTAGATGAAGTTATAATCTCAGTCTATGTTTTACAAAGACTTAGTAACAAGTATTGAATATGAAAAAGATCTTCGTGCAAGATCTTATCGTTATAGCGTTGATTCAAGTGAAGACATGATCTCAGTAACAGAATAGTGAAGATCACAGTAACAATCGAGCAACGTTCACGATCTCATTGTTAGAATTAATATCTTAGTGAAGAAGCAACAATGATGACCTCCATGAAGCAACAATGGTGATGATGATCTCAACAGCAAGAAGAGGATTGGTGTCTTGGTCTTGGAGTGGCCTAGCAGGTAGGAGTGTGGTCTTGGTGTTCGTCAATAGGAATCTCTATAAGAAGAATTTTTTGCGGTTTTCCTCTCCAAGAGAGAGAGGCTTTGGCCCTGGCAGAATGCCATATCTTGTGCTCTTGTCTCTTTGCTTTGATAGCTATTTGCTGAAGTAAGAAATACACACACTAATGATAATAAGTAAAAGATTGTGCTAATAATCTAAAGGCAAAATGCCTCACAAATAGTTATTATGCAAGAAGAATCTCATTAACCACATTAGCCCTAGATTCTTCAACACTTCTCTCCGTCGAAATTTCAGAGGATGTATTGCTCTCTTGGATGCTTAAACAATGAGCCTTCGTCCTCCTTTTATAGGAATAAAGAGGGGCTCAATGTCTCACTTGAAGTGGCATGCCTATTGGCTCTATTTTACATCAAGTCGACATACTTGACAACCAAATTAATTTGCCAACTTCAAAAATTAATATCTTTCTAACGACAACTCGGATTCAGACGATTTTCATTGCGTTGGAATCGTATTTCCAAGCACTATCATCCTCATCTGTCACATGTCGTAAATCCATCAATGTTTTGTCGCAAATCTCGATGGGTGCCAAAACCCCATGGTTGGGTTCCATGCCCACAAGCTGCCCTTGTGGTGCTTTTCTCTCCAAACCCTGAACCCTAGGGCTTAGAGTACTACCCAGGCTACACAATTCAACACTCCCTCTTAGTGAGGGAGGTACTTCCAATGCTAGGAAGTCTCTCGTCATCATCATCACTGCACGACTTGCCCAACTCCTGGCACTCACAATCACAACAATTCCTATATGGTGAACTATGCCCTTCTCAGAAATGTCGTTGTCACTACTGGAAGCAACCTGCTTCTTCTTCTTATCGTATAACATCTTCCACTCTTTCGATGATTCCTTCTTGGCAATTGTAGGACACCCTTGCTCACCACTGACCACACACTCTTCTTGGGTTCTAGAGTCTCCCTGTGAATCTGCAAGCTCCCTCTCGAATTAGACTCCCTCTGAGTCTTTGGAACCTGGACCTTCTTGGGAAAGTGTACCTTCTTCTCGGGAACCTGTACCGTCTCCTCTAAAGCTTGCATTTGCACCTACACCTGCTCTTGCTTCTCTGGAATCTGTACCTGCTCCACTTGCTGCTTTCCATGATCCACAGGCTTGGTTGTCAACTTGTAGAGACCATGCTCTCTAACTCCGAGTACAATCCCATCGGACTTAGAGCCTGTGAGCCTGATTCTTGCCTTCCCATCTTGGAACAAGGCCTCAAACCCTTTCCTCTTGATCATGGAGACGAAAATCATGTTATATCTGGGTCTTGGTATAAATAGTACATCTTGGACCTGCATCATACGTCCTGTCTCCATCTTGAATGGCACAACACTCGATCCTCGGATCTCCAACTGATTCTTGTCGCCCAACACCATGTGCAACTTCGAGTCCCATCCAGCTAGAGTCTCAAAAACCTCCTGTGACCCAGCATATGCTTCGTCGCACCACTGTCCACGTACCATCTATCCTCAGCGATAGTACTATGCGAGAAATGAGAAATCATAGCAGAGTCCTCTTCCAATCTCTTGGAGAGATCGTCCATCCTTGCTGAAGTGGCAACACCAACAACTTGCTTTCCTTTCTTCTTCTCATCATTTCCCTTCTTCTTCATCGGACATCTTAACGAAAAATGACCCATCTCGCCATAGTTGAAACACTTGACTTTACTCAAGTCCTTTTGCTTACCCTTCATTCATGATGTAAGTGCCACGTCATCATCTGAAGGTTTTTGCTTCAGCTGAAGATCCTCGTCTCACAACTCTTCCTGAATGAAATCATCCCACAACCTATCCTAGTTTGGCAACTTCTCCTTGGCAATGATTCCTTTGATGAAGGGCTTCCATTCCTCGGTGAACCCTTTCAAGGAAATCCTTACCATATCTCCATCTGAGACAGTCACACCGATGGCAACAAGCTCATCTTTGACCCGAGACAATGTTGTCAGATACGAGGTCACGCTTTCACCCTTTAACATCTTGGTGGACGTCAACTTATTCTCCAATACCAATACTCGGTTCTCGTTCTTATTCTGGAACAAATTCTGATGAGACACCCACATCTCATGTGCGGTGTTCTTCCCAGACAAATGAGGTATTAGGGCATCCCTCACACCATCTAGGATGATCAGTCTCGCCCTCGTATACAAACCTTCCCATATTTCCAACTCCTTAGGGTCCGTTGGCTTCTTGATATCTTTCTCGGCAAAATCCCAGATCCTGTTGACCTGCAAGATCAACTTGATCCTTTCCTTCCATGGACTATAGTTGGACAAGCCCTCCAACCTATCCTCATATTGGATACTTGCCTGCAACTTCAACATTGTAGTGAATCCTTAACTCACAATGTGATCAACCCCCTCTCACGTTGTACTTCACTACGCACAACTCTGATTTACTTACTTCCAAAGTAGCTCAGACACGCTCCGATACCATGTTGAATTTTCACAACCTTGGGTCTAGGTTAGAGTCTTAAAATCATTGATGCTATGAAACCAAGAATCTCAACCATAAACTACTTTGCATAGCAGAAATATAAGCAGTAAATCACATATGCACAATATACATAGTTTTGAACAAAATTGTACAATCCCAATCTTTGTTATATTAAACCAAATATAATACAACAGTCTAGGGTTCCCGTACCAGGGATAATGGCCCTCATACATCCACTAGTACAAGATACAAACTGGGGCTTGGTGTCAGTCCATCGACAACCAATTTGCCCTCCACAAGATACTCTGACCATCTAGCTGTTGCATGCTCTCTCATCTCCTCTCGACCGTACCCTATACATGCCTGGTCCTTCGGCTCCCAATCTGCAACTCTTGCCTCTATCAATGCTCCATGCTTGGAGGGAGACTTTTGACAATTTTTGACTTGATAGAAAAAGCCCAATAGGGTCTATTACATATGACAATGACTCTTTTGACTCTTTGGCTCTATGACAAATCCTAGAAGCACACAATGGGTGCTTTGACCTATAAATAAATTGACCTATAGCTTGAAACCCATGCTATAAAATAATAATAATAAATTTTTCTTTTCTCTTTACATCAAATACATAAAATCAATAGTACATAGAATATTATGAAGACTGAACCTAGTTGCAAATTTCAACAACTCCTAAGCAAGTTTCCACTCCATGTCCTAGAATTTGTGCAAAGTGGTATTTCAACTGAGTGATTTGCCCCATCATATTTCCTTCCCACACAACTTGCAATTCAACTTTTGTCTATTAAAGCCACCCTCGAGTTCCCCATATTCTTGCCTAGGGTCCAAATGTCCCAATATTTTCAATCTTTAGTATAATGATTAAACCTAAGGCGCAAAATAAATTGAAGTCAACATTGGAGAATCAAAATACAAAAAAATTGCATAAAATACAAATCTAAATGATTCATAAATCGTAGATCTCTGACAATCCACTAAAAGTTATTTAAAAAAAAATGAGAGGGAAATCGACAGGCATGCAAAACTGATCAAAATTTTGAAAAAAAAAAAAAGGTGGGAATTTTTACACATACGTGCATATAGACCACCAATTGTGTGAATCAATCCCCACTCCACAATAAGTTGATTATGGCAAATAAGCACACTCTCCCTAGCAAGATGAGGGAAAAGTAATGGATAAAGGAAAATTTATGAAAAATCTAAAAGGAACAAAAGATATGATGGAAATTGTTAACCATACTTGCAAATGCATCCTCAGTTGAAGGAAATCAATGCCCGCTCTATAATAACACGGTGATGGCCAATGAATATGGTGTTCAATAAAAAATCACACTCCTCCTCCTTTGTTCTCCAAAGTTCCAAACCCTTCTTTTTGTTTCCCAAATGATGAAAAAAAGGTAAAAAAAAAATCCCTTCTATGTAACTCTACTCGTGACCTGGTGATATTTTCTGTCATCGTGCAGTAATATCGTACTATTGAAATGAAAATTGTGATATTCCATCAAGGAAATTATTGCGAAAAATATTGCTCTATAATATCTTTTCCTCAAAAATATCTCAAAATCTTGCAATGCTGGCAATATTTTCATGCTGTTTGCAACATTCTTTCTAAGTAGAAATTCAAGGTTTCTAGCTTAGGTATCCTGATTGTATCCACAGGTACCTTCCCCTCGCACATGAACTCAGGAGGGGCAAGAAGCCTGCCTGCCTTTTGGCTGGGGCTTTGTGTCAAAATACAATGATACTTGGTCTTCATGCTTGCTTTATAGAGAATATCCTAGAATATTTTCTTATAATTTTATTTTCTGATCTTTACCTCAACATGGAACTTGACTTCTTTGAACATTTTCTTGTGACCTTTTATTTTTTTCTTTTAAAGCAAAACACCACATAACTACATGGTATTTTGGTCCAATGAAGTTCATATTGCCATATTATTGTTGTATTATTGTCATGTATTTCATTTTAAATACATGGTGGTCAATGGTGGTGTAATGAAGTCCATTTAACTATTAATACAAACACGTTTCTTGTACATTACAATCCAATTAATACAATTTAGAAGAGGTACAAATTTTGTAGCAATTCTCCGGAAGTGCACAAGTTGGAAGGGTGTTAGATGCTCTTTGTTTCAGTGCTTGTTCATATACTCCATAAGAAATTTGGTTCTAGGAAAACATGGGGATCAGATATGTTGATGTTTTATGTAAGTTTCCGCTTGTATAAATTTTGTGACTCGTATAGCACGAGACTATTTATTCATTCTAGCCAAGTATTGTGGTTAATGCTAGCTGGTAAATGGATAATTTCTCTCATATGATCAAGGCTCTTTCAATTTTATGTTCTGCTTTTGAAAAAGATTGTGGAGTGTGTTAAAGATAGATTAGTCTCTGTACTTGATATTCTTTCCTGCCATCTTGTTCAGTAAGGAAACTCTCTTTGTAAATTAGAGTCACTTCAGTGGGTGTACCGAAACTTCATATACATGCAAGGCATTCACCATCATATGCATAAGATTTTTTTTCCATCCTTATTTAAGAGCAATGTTTCTGGTAGGAAACACTTGTTGTATTTGAAACTCTCCAACTTTATCCAATTTAGTGTTTCTATGACCTTTGTAGTGGTAGAGGCTTCCCAGGTTAGAGGTAATGTTTGACCTTAGAATCTTATATGGATAGTTTTTGTTTATGTGCTTCCAGCCAGTGTCATGGTATTCGATCTGAGCATGTTTTTTAACCCATTTATAAGTATATCATATCACTTTTCTGTGGGGACCTGAGGGAAAACTACACAACATTTTGCTGATTTGACAATTCAATTAGTTTGAAGCATCCAATTTTGACTCTGGAAAATCAGATGTAAATAGCTTCCTAATGAATCAGTATCACTGTTTCCTTTGTTGTTTGCTCTGATATGCTTTTACATGCTCTTGTGTTTTGACTTGGAAGAATGATAATTCATGAAATTGGTAGCTAGCAGTTTATAAAGACCCTAAGAAAAATCTTTATGTATTACCTGAGGCCTCAGGGTTAGAGTATTAGCTGTGAAGCTGAAATTGAAGCAAGAAGGAAACGATCTGTCATGTTAGATAGCCTAGGGAATAGCTAGGAGGCCAGATGTAGAAGTCTAGTGAAAATAATGATGCATTCCACTGGTCTTATGTGATCAGGACTCAGGAGATTTCTCAAAAGAAATTACCAAATGAAGGAAAAGATGACCATCCATCGTAGAGAGAATGCTGTGGAGAAACTGTCCAGCATGGTTGAAATATTCATAATTGAAACAGATGAATGAAATGTGTAAATGCCTGTAAGAGAGAGAGTTCTGACCGTTGTCGCATATTCATGTAGTAATTGAAATCCATAATACATCTGACCAAAGCTCCAAACCCAATTGCATAAAAACTTTTCTTAGAATGCAACGGATGATTTAAATCTACCAAAGCTAAGCTAAAATGTTGCACAGAAATGGTTCTATGATCTCTACTTATTTTCCTCTTCATGATGAATTTCAAAATGATTTTGTTATACTTTTGCTATATTACTAAAAAAATTCCTTTTAAATATCAGGGGAGGCATCCATTTCACAATTACACTATCCGTGCTCAGTACAGAAAGCGTTCACCCAAGAGTCTTGTTAAAATATCCAGACCAAATTCTTTGGTTGAGAAAGGATCCAGCCTGAAATCAAAGGAAGTTCAAATAAAGGGTGTAAATGATGCAAGAAAGAGAATATTATGCAAGTTAGAAAAGAGAAAATTGAACCTCAATGGTACGAGTGAGGATGAAGAGGATCTTGTGGTTTCCACTGATGATATTGGATGTGGGTCAAATACTTCAGATGCACTTAGTGTATTGACACGCTCTCGTGCAAAATGGTTGCATGAGCCAGATGAAGCTGATAGAATAACTGCCGCTCATTTTAGGAAAATTCTGTCTTGTACTTGTGGGGAACTGGAAACAATTTCAAATGCACAGTACATTGAGATATCCATTCATGGAGAGTCTTTTATGTTTCATCAGGTGTGCTTCTAAAAATTAGTTGTAATGAGATTTTGTGTTATATGTTTCTTGCTGTGTATTTATTAGTTCTTTTTAGCTATTTTATTTGTAAACTGTTTGATAGGTTCTCAAAAGTTTCTATTAATTTTGAACTGCTAAAAGGGTGAGGAAGCTTAAATCTCTAATGTCAGAAAACTGCCAACTATATTTAATGAAGAGAGGCTTTGAATTAGTCTTTTAGACATCTAAAGTGAAGGTAAGCTCACTTTGCTAACAAAGGGAAATTTATCAACCAAAAAAGGGAATAAATAAACATGCTTAAATGATAAGGGAGTGCTTCATGCATCTTCATTATAAAATAAATGAAGAGGGGAGAAAAGGAACTTTAGCTTATGAAAACTCTCAAAATTAGTTTACGAGTTGCAATCCAAGAAGATCATATAAGTTAATCCATCAATGCCCACTCTTAATATCCAAGTTTGAGAGTAACTTATTTATAAGGGGTGTGTTGCCCCCTCAACACTTCCATACACATATTATGGGTCCACTTCGAAAATTTTGAGTCCTAGCCCTAAAATCGCGAATAGCAGAGAAGTCGAGTCTTCGCTTTGAATCTTTCATTCCTGTTTTGACCAAGTCATCTTGCCTTTGGAAAGCCTTGATGCCAAGATATGGGGATATTATCATCTAATCCAGGCCACTCATTCATATTTATGCTAAGGTAGTTGAAATATTAGGGGCATGGGGTGCTTTACTCTTAAGAGAAATTAGAATCCTATCTTAAACTCTGTAGCTGATATCGGTGATAGGAATATCTTTTAGTTTTGGTCACAGGCAAGGTTTAACCACTTCAAGCCATAAGGTGGGGCCCATGCTTACATCGTCTTGAAGGTTGGAGAGTTGGAAGGTTATATAGTTTTTAGGCTTTGATCAAGGATTATCTGACCGAGCTCTAAGCAAAGGTTTATGCTTACATTGCGTCAAACATCAAGTCTATTACAGGTTAGTTAGCAACATAGCATCTTTTTAAGTTTTTCCTCAGACTTTGAGTGCAGTTGCCTTTTCTTTTCCTCAAGCCTCAATATGAGCTAGGTCATTTACCAAACATATCATGGTTCTAATCCCCATTCATCAAGATGGGATCTACCCTAGATCACAATGATGGGCCTCCAAGGTGTTGGGCATTGAGCCATGGGAAAGCTTGTTTCCCTGATCTCTGATAGCCCAATTATCCCTCTGGGACCCACTAACTCATCACATCATCGGACCTTGAAGGAAGAATATACTTGATGCATTGGGTTCAAATGATTCCTTGAACTGCAAGACCCAAGGGATGGGCTCACTCGCATTTATTTTCATAATATATCAAGAGTTAAGGTGTTGTTTGAGGCATGTGATAAAATCTGAATGTTGGCCTTTCAAAATTGTTGTGGGATCCTAGCACTCAATTTTCCTATCAACCACCAGCTCGAACCCATTAGCTATCTATGAAACCACTTAGCAACTTTGCATCATCTAGAACATATTTATTGTGAGTTTAGAATTGGAGTGTTTGATGTCACTACAATCACTGTTATTTTCTCCTTGAACAAGAATCCTAATGACATGATATTGTCAATGTACTTAGCAACTTTCGCAACATTAGGCAATACAATTTTCCTGACAGTTAAGGTACAGTTGGGCCTTGTTTTTTTCACTCTTAGAATTATTGTGAAAATGGTCATGGGAATGGAAATTTAGAAAGGATATTCTCTATAGGATTCAATGGACAAGCAGATTTGAATCATTTGAACATAGTTCAAGTATTCTAGTCATTGCCACAATTTCGTCATTCCAACTTGTTCCCACTGTTTGACTAGATTTTCATCTTCTAATTCCACCAATATTAGAACATGCTCTGAGACCTAGTTCTGGAATGCAAGTCATGTTAGAGTTTTGAGTTCACTGACCTACTAACAACATTGGCAATTCTACATGGAATGATTCATCTGTGGCAGGTCATATATGGTTCCAAAGAAAGGAAAGGAAAAGCATAATAAAAGTTCAAGACCCATGGATGAAAACTAGATAGATCAAATGGCCATTGTCATCTATGGAGATACCTTCTATAAAATTGAGTTGATGCATGACAAGAATCATCACAAATTGTTCTAAGGCGACAACACATCGTGCATTATAAACATGTCCTAGGAGTGCCTGATAACAAGATGGTTGAGTTATCGATGAACCATATGGTAACAAGGTCTTGACTTGATAACATCGTTGCAAAGACATAAGTGCTGTGATGCTTAGATATAATTCAGTTGCTGATTAAAAGGCTGGATTTCAGAAATAGGCAGATTTATTCAAACTCTAAATGATGTATTGGCTCCTATACTACTAACTACGTTAACATGATCTATAAGTTTCCATCACCTGAAGGACATCTCACTAAGTAGTGGATTGATGATTGCTACACTAGTAAGGACATGAGCAAAGTAACCTAGGGTTGGTGGAACCTTGATGCATCATTTCACAAACATTCTTCCAGGGCTCACATTATTAGGAGTTTGAAGGCTCTTGTCATGGATGTTACCATCCTAATGTGGAGATTATATGGGGAAAAGGATGCAACTCATATGAGATATGTAGATACATTTTTTGATTGGGCCAAAAGCTTGTCAACCAACATTAACAATGCTATTAAGACAGAGGGACAGACAGTACACCAACCAATCAAAAGTCCAAATGTTAGATGTCGTCATATCTACTTGGTCGAGTATGTTCTTCTAACCTTGGGGTTGTAGTAGATAGTACACCAACCAATCAAAAGTCCAAATGTTAGATGTCGTCATATCTACTTGGTCTAGTATGTTCTTCTAACCTTGGGGTTGTAGTGGAGTTGGAATCCTTGAAGTATTCTAATTCATGTGTATTGTCAAGACTTATGGCTATCAAAGTACAAAACTTGGTATATGTTAACACCCAAAATGGATTTCTCCCAAATTGCATCTGGCGCTAGTACTCAATAGAGATGGTTCATGGATACATTATGAGATGGACTGGTTGGTTGGTCCGTCATTCAACATTGACGGTTTGAGAGTGTAAGCACATGGTCATACGTCTTTATTGCTAAAGGGTTGATAATTGGACATGGTTTCTGTATAGGTAGTGTTACCACTCAAACTAGCAAGGTCCTAAAAGGGGATCCTTGAAAGGTGTTGGACACCTAATCCTAAAGGGTTAGCGTGGAAGCCGAATGGACAAGCAGTCCAAGGGACCTTGGGATGTGAATCCCAACGGTCACCATATTGTACTATAAATGTACATCTTTTGTGAATAAAAATGTACTGAATGATTTATCTTTCCTATTGTTTTCCTAATTGTTTTCCCTCACCATGTCTGTTTAACATGGTATCAGAGCCATGATTTGTGGCCTGTTTATCTCTTAATAGAACTCCCTTGAATAGTGGTGGCCTTGTCTCCATTACATGTATAGGCTGCACCTGACTCTAGCTATTTTAAGACTCTTTTATGCGTTACCTAACCTCCATCGCTGTGTAGCTGCATTGTGAGACTGTTCACCGGTTATGAATTTAAATGCGTTGAATATGAAACCGTTTTGAACGCTGGCCATGTCCGTTTTGTATGCTGCGCCACTGTTTTGATTTTATGGGTTATCTATCTGGATGGATCGAGGTTCTTGTGGCCGGACACTTGTGAAAACTCATCTGGAGCAGGCTGCAATTTCCCTGAGGCTATTGTGCGTTAATCTCAAGTCCATCCTAAGAAATGCGTTGAAGCCTCACCAACTGTACTACTGGTTGTAACGTTCTTCCATTGAAATTAAAATGCCTCACTGATTTCTTTGTTACTCAAACCACCACGACAGGTGTGCCTCTGTCTCACAATCGTTCTGCAGGTTTGCCCCTCTCTGGAAACTACTGTAGGAACGCGGCTATGTCGCTGGTTATGTAACTTCTCCACAAGCGCAGTTGTGTCTGCATCGAATACCCATACGAATCCCACTCATGATTTTTACAATGCATTGAATATGCTCCTCCTTTTTTGGGTTACATGTCATGCAAAGTTTCAGGGTTAAGAAACCGCACAAAGTTCAGTTGAACCTTCCAACGGTCTCTGCTTTGCAAAGGCAGAGCGTATGAACCCCGCGAGAATCGAACCCCCGACCATTTGAGCCGAGCTAAAGTATCTGAAACCCTGGCAACCTAATTTGTCCGTCTCAGAAAGAAGAGAAGCTACAGTAAGGCAATCCTTAATCGAGACTGAATTAATGAATACCGTCACACTAAGGAATTGAATGCATACTGAATTTGACGAGACATAATTTATGCCGAGGCGGACCTCTTCCGGCCCCATTTATACGATGAGCGGTGCAATCTGCACCGGAACGAACCCGCGTGATTTGTCGGAGAACAGATGCAGAATTTGTTCCTGCCGGAGCGCTGGACTGTTTCTTCCTCTCTTTGAGGCGAAATTAATCGGTTCACCGTTTCTTCTGCAAGTATAAGCTGCTGATGCTTCAAAAGAAATCGCTGTGAACGAAATCGTCATACAAATTATCGGAATGGAGGTTGCTTGTTCTCTATCTGTTAGGTGCATCAGGTGTCATGCTCGTTGTCTCTGTTGTGATTGTTCTCGTATGGTCTTACATCAAGGAGTCCATTCGTTGGCACTGTTCTAAGGGTATAGAAATAAACATATCATAGGCTGCTCATAATGAAGACGGGGTGAATGAGAGTATGAAGAATGTCTCAAACCTTTCTGATGCGGGGGGCAATCTCAGTTATACTCGCTGAGTTCAGCATATATTTTGCAGGTTTTAGTCGTTTTGTTCTGAGGGCATAATCGTTGGTTTTCTGAAATTGTTTTCACAGTGGTTCACAACTCTATGATTCTGACATGGTTCTGATCCTCTACTATTCGCCTCTAGAACAGAGGTATACATTATAGAATATTCCGTTTAGTGCAAAAGCATTGCTTGGCGGCTCAAATGTGATGTATCCGAGCCTGTGAGGCACATTTCAAGCCTAAATACAACTCATTTTTGTGAGGTCGATACCTGGAAGTGTTTGAATATCTGCATATAATCTGAAGTTGATTGACCTAAGAAGAATGCATCTGTGATCTAAGCAAAGCAGTTGAGGATCTTTTGTCGTGGACACCTGTAGCTGTTCTAAAGCAATCTCATACTCTAAACGAGATGTTATCATATTATGATCAAACAGTGTAAGAACACTCTAGAATCAAACAGTGTAAGAACACTCTAGAAGTAGAGACTGAACTCGTCGGTGCCTGAGTAGTTGTCAGCTGCGAGAAGTTGATTCAGAATAATATTATATTATTATTGAATAGGAGGATTTTGATAAAATTGAGTTTCTGCGGCACAATTATACTTTGCTTTGCTTGACCAGTTCTTAGATTCAAAAGTATTTCAATTTTACAATATGATTATTTCGGGGTAGTTCGAAATATTTGTCTCAGTATTTTGTTACGGGACATGAACCATGCTGTTCTTTCAGCAGATGATGAGAGTTGGATAATCTAATTTGGTCTTTGCTTAGCAACATTTCTCATTTTAACTTTGTTCTTTTGGGTTTTGAAACCCCGTATATGCTGATGGAACCTGTTTTTCGCATAGAACTGGAAGTGTTATTTGAATTCGGAAGGGAATGACGCTTTACTCTTAGTACTCCAGGTAAAGATTTTGAAAGACATAAAGAAGCTAAGCAGCAATACAAAAGTGAGATCGCACGGAGTGGCATTTGTTGAATTCACTGAACATGAGCATGCACTTGTGGCTCTTCGTGTGCTGAATAACAATCTTGAAACATTTCGACCAGAACATCACTTCTATGATTATATTGGTCTGAAATGGATAGAATAGATGATGTATTGAAACTACTGAGTAATTTAATGTTGTCCACTGTTGGTGAGATGGTTAAGATCAACAAAACTTCTCTTTACAATATCAAAATTTGCCTCCAAAATGCACATGAGAATATTGAGTTTTTGCAGCTTGAGACAAAGATGCAGCAAGAAGAACTACAGCAATGGAGTCATCATTCTGAACCTGTTTCTGTTCAGAAGATTGAAACAGACTCCCATAAACAGCAAGACAATAATGTTACAGTGCATTTAGATAAAGCAGCTGGTGTACATGCAGATGCGGAAACTCAATCTGCACTTCCCAAGCCCATCATCAGACCTTGGGAACAGCTTGTCCATAACAAGCACAGAATTGGTCTTGGATATGACAAGGACTTGTCCTTTCATATTCCAGACTACGCCAAGCCCATTCAGTTTCAAAGTGCTGGTTTCATTTATGATAGTTCACCTGCTCCTCATGACAGTTCAGCTACCGTTGTTCCAGACTCTGCTCCTCTTCCACAACAGCAACAACAACAACAGATCGTGAAATGCCAACACTGTGATCGAGTTTTCCATCTGAAAGATCATTGTTTTGATCTTCATCCATGTAAGCACTGTCATAAAACTAGCCATTCTTCAAACAGATGCTTCAGAAACAAACACCCTGCAAGAACAAAGATTCATCTTGGATGGATCACTTCTTGGCAATGGGCATCAACAGCCAAGAAGATATTCCAAACACATGTTAGAACTTGTTGCAGAATATTGAACAGTCTTGCAGTTGAGTTTTCTCCATCTTCTCACCTTGTATCTGACAGGGGGGGAAATGATGGTCATCTACAAGCTTCAAAGCCACATCAAGCGAGCCTGAGCCACAACCTGCAACATCAGTTTCAGAGTTGTAGCCAGAGACAAAGATGCCTGAACATGCCTTCAGTTGGCGATGTGGGACACTTCCTCTAGTAGCAGAAGACTTCAACTTCTTGCCAGTTTTGGAAGAGTTCCGGGAACAAAATGAGAACACTTCCTCTAGCAGAAGACTCCAGCTTCTTGCCAGTTTTGGAAGAGTTCCAGGAATTGCATTAAGCATTCCAGAGTTGTTGGTCATCCTTAAACCATCACAGGTTGAGACTTCCCTTTTCAGGTTGAAGTTTACCTTTTATGCGGGGTGAGACCTCCCTTTTATGGTTGAAGGTTTCCCTCTTTAAAACAATAGGATCACTTCCTCTAGCAGGAAACTTCAGTTTCTTGCCAGTTTTGGAAGAGTTCCGGGAACTGCACTAAGCGTTCCAGTGTTGGTGGCTATCCTTAAACCACCGCCCCTTATTACCAACATTTCATAGAGCACATTCAGCCTAGTGCTGCCATGCATTATTGCACATTTTGTATTACAGCTCTTTTCTTGGACTCATACATAACCCTTCGGATTAAGGGGGGGAATGTTGGACACCTAATCCTAAAGGGTTAGCGTGGAAGCCGAATGGACAAGCAGTCCAAGGGACCTTGGGATGTGAATCCCAACGGTCACCATATTGTACTATAAATGTACATCTTTTGTGAATAAAAATGTACTGAATGATTTATCTTTCCTATTGTTTTCCTAATTGTTTTCCCTCACCATGTCTGTTTAACAAAAGGTTACTACTAGGTTAAGGGCAACAATGGAGCGATAGCCCATTGTCACCTCGGCTAAGGCTCCCTACTCTTTACGGATTTTCACTGATGGGAGGAGATCCATTATTATAAGGATCATGAAATGGATGGATCAATGATAGGGCGAGGGGTGATCTTGGTAGCTTATTCACAAGAGAGGCTCAAATATGTGGATTGCTTGTCTTGGAAGACAAGATGGAAGGCTCTCTAGGAAGGGCTTGGGGAAAATTTCTAGGGTTAGGTTTTGAGTAGGTGTCTTACAAAGGAGATTCCTAAATCCTAGAATTCTTATGGAAACTTGGGTTCTAGGTGATCTTTGAAGAATTAACCTTAATAGTGCATGGGACTGTACAAGATCAAGCGGACCAGAGGTTCGGTCAAGGGGATAGGATTTAGAAACCAATGATATGCTTGACCTAATTAGGGAGGTGAAAGGGATCTGGCAATGAATCTCCAATGAAAGTAAATGTAAGGATCCCAATGAGGTTTCTAGCCGAAGGGAAACCAAGGGCAAGCATTGGTGTTCGAGATAGGGCTTGCGATATCTCAAAGTCCCACAGCCGGATCTCATGAAATTTGGAGGGCTTCTTGAGGACACACCAGCGCAGTTGTGGACCAAAAATCGAAGTATTTGGATGGCTAGATCGTGTGATAATTGATGCCCTAGGTGGCCTAGAGGACGAGACCTAGAGAAGAGGAAAGGGGAGAAGAAAAATAGGTTAAAGGTGATCACCTTTGGGTGGACGGGTGCCTAATCCTTTGGGGAGATTGGAGTCAGGTAGAATTATGACTATGGACCTTTGAATTTTCTAGGTCAAGGAGGCCTCAAAGGAAACTTTGCTTGGCACTAGTGCAACAACAAAAGCAACTTCAAAGACTTTATACTTCGTTTTGCAAGGTGAATGGCTTGTCAAGATGAATTTCAGTAATGAAACATCCCTAGGAACATTCATTCATTATACATGGCCCATGCATGAAGCATTCAATATTCAGAAACAAAATTTCCACAACTTCACATAAGAGATGCAACAAATAAGCCCTAGTATAGCGAAGTCCCAACAACAATGTGTGTGACAAAATTAGAAAGAAATAATAGCATTAAAATATACTTACATGTATAAGAATATATCCAACCATCCAAAAACTTGTCATCAAGAAGCTCCAAGACATATGAAAATTATCCAAACATCAAAATTCGTTATATGCTCCAAAAATTCGTCCTCCAAGAAGGATAGAGAAAATGTCTAAAGAGATATTAGTTCCAATTGCAAGTGATGATGCTAAAATAAATCCTCATCACTTCTATTTATACACTTCTAATGAGTTCGATTTAGCTACTTGGGCCTACATTAGTCCCTAAAGTAAAAATAATGTGCAAAATAACTAACTTTAGGTGACAAGCCCACCAAATTAGCTCATAAACAAAAGAATAAGCCTCTTAAGAGGTTGAATGATCAATAATACATGTCGTTGGGCCTTCTAAGAAATCTGATGAAGTCCATAAGTGCCATAATGATAAATAAGACTCCCAGAAGTAGTGGACAAGGGGTTGGCCCCTTGTTCTCCAAATAATAAACCTGTGGTGCTCCCAATGGGTGTGAGGGCACACAAGCAACCTCATGGGTCTCCAAGTAGGTCGAAGATGCTTGTTGACCATTTGTAAGGGCTCAGATGATGGTGTAAGTAATGCCACACCGGCATACAAGTCTTGGGTCATATTCTGAGTGCATTGTACAAATGTGGGGCTAGCTGGGCATGGTGAAGCAAGTGCTAATAGGTGAATCTCAAGAAATATCTGAACATCTCTAGGGATCCATGGAGTGTTGTCTACTGCTGTGGAGGCCCATGGTTCTCAACACACACCCTACATGTGCCAATGTGGCCCTCTGGAGGGTTAAGACCTCGTATAAGGAGACCAAACCCAAAATGGAGAACATCTACAATCCTGCATAAGATCCAATGCGTCCCCTAGCCTTCTAGTACAACAAGTCATCAAAGGAAATTGAGTTAAAGAGCTTACAAACCATGGACAACAGGTGGGCACTTCATAATGGCATTGCCTTGCATAGTGGGCTTTAGCATGTGCTAATGTCTCTAAGCTCCAAGTGGGGTTAACCGAGTATCCTATTACATGGTTTCTACTTTTAAAGGGGATAGTATGTCCAAGGTACATCATTCAAAGGGTGGTGGCATTTGATAAAGAGATGAATGGAGTAGGGAATGAAAGTGGCAGCCCTGGGCCACATGCTGGGGTACAAGGGTAGCTAATGAAAGAGAAGCCCACACTTGGGTATATAATGTATAGGAGGGAGCAATTGTGGTGCATGAGGTGCCCCGGTCTTGATTTTTTCCACCCTTCTTCATATGCCTTTTGCCTTTTATGATTTTTCTTTAATTAACTGCTCGGGGCTCAAGGGATAAGAGCATGATGTGTAAGGTATAGCAGTGGATACCCCCTTTAGGGTAGGGCGGTTCATTGCCCACTAGGGGTTGAGAAAATCATGTATTCCTAAATGATAAAGGAGGCTCATCTAGGGCCTGTAGGAACCAGGGTGATGGGCATGATAATGGGGTAGAGGTCATGTATTGCCTTTTTTCCATGTGCTAAATGTGTTTGTCTCGACCATCTTTTGCATTTTGTGGTACATTTTCCTATTGAACGTGGCCAATTATGATTTTACTTTTCTTTTCAGTTGCAACAACCTCTGGGGCATTGTTCCAGGCCCGACCCAAGGTGTGGGCAAGGGGAAGGGGAAGGCTAACCCTATGTGGACCCAGTGGAGGAATGTTGACCCAGGTGGGAGGAACGATGAATGGGGTTATAATGAGCAGAAGGGGAGTGATATATGTGGATGAGGGAGAGGGACCATGCAACCAAAATCAGGGTTTCCCATGAAGTACCATCCCTAAAGCCCAAAGGTCAGTAAAATAGATCCCACGGGTCTAGGGTCCAAGGTTAACATCCAAAAGGGTATAGGGGACAACAAGAGCACAGAACTAGCCCACTGTTTCCGCTGAATCCCCCAAAAGTTTCCATGATAAGTAAACTACAATACTCAATTACCAATCTACAAGGCATACCTTTAGGTTTAGGAGCCCTGCCTTCAAATATACGACCATGACAAATGGGTGAGGGACCACATGGCTGGCTCAGGTGGCAGAGAAATGGCACAACGAGCTAGTTGGTGGTTGCAAGGGGCTGCCGGCTCAGGACCATCTTTTAGAAAAACAAATCTATGGATATCACCCACAAAATGATGGGTAACAGGTAGGTCACACACAAGGACATCTAGAGGGCACATGACATTCATACTTTCATATCAGTTGGATAGGTTCCCTATGCATGCAGATTTCTTACGACATCTAGAGTAGGTATAGTAGCAAATTTCTTTCTTCATTTTCAGGATTCTCTTCCTTGGGAGATTTCGCATTTCTTGAAAATCATATTTGATGAAACTTTTTGGAGATATATGTATTGTTTGATTTTGAGGTAGATCAAAACAGGCCATATTTTTGCCTATTTTCGTCCATGGGTTTGAGGTTGCTTGTTCTCCAATACTCTTCTGGATATTGGGTGAATGGAAAATTAGTTACATTTTTGAAGGCCCAATATGGAGATTGACTCATGTTCCAAATTTTAATAGATTCCAAGACCCTAAAATTTTTCTCTATATATAGCCTCGAGTTTTTTGGATGTGACAGTGCTTTTGGGGACCTTGTGTGGTGTAGATTATCAATGACGAATTTTAGGGCATTATGAAGAGTATTACTTTTTAGGGTCTACATCCATTTTGATCCTAATTAAATCTCTTTTGTAATCCTTCTAATTAGCATTTAATTGTTTTAGCAAACTTGAGTGAATGGTCCATGTTGTTGCTCAAACTAGCAGGGGTCCTAGGAGGGGATCCTATAGAGAAACTACTAGGTCTAGGGGCGACAATGGAGCGATAGCCCACTGTCACCTTAACTAAGGCTCCCTGCTCTTTACGGACTTCCATCGATGGGAGGAGTCCCGATATGAGAGGAATCACGAGGGAAGATGGATCAATTATAAGATATGGTTATTCCTAAAGCCTATTCAGAAGAGAGGCTCAAATAATTGGCTTACTTGCTTTGCAAGCAAGGTGATTAGCTCTCTAAGAAGGGTTATGAGGATACCTAGATCTAGGGTTAGTGTTATGGGAATAAGTACCCTAAGGCTTTGGGTTGGAACCCCAACAAAGCAAGAGAAAACTACAGTAAGAAACACTCATACAACTCAGGCAACATGCTTATATAAACAAACTATGTGAGAGTGACCATACCCGGATGCCCTTTGTTTAGGTAGATCCATCAAGGTTCAGACCCTCTGCAACTCCTGATGATCTTCAAACCTGAAAATCATCCAACTTGAACATACATAGTAGCATATAGATAAAGCATTTAATTGAAACTAACTTTGTATCATATAAGCAAATGATTAGTTATACATCAAAATAACATTCACATATGAATTACAACACTATCTGATGCATAAACACAGTTAATCTCAAGAATAAGACAACGCTTCTTTTTATTGTAGAAAGCTATAACTAACACGGAGAGAATTCACCCGAGTGTTCTTCCTCTGGCTCTAAGCGGAACCGTCCTCTAGATCCGTCCAGTCCTTGTCTTCGACAACCTCCTTCCATAACCAATACCATGATATCTCAAGCAAGAGGGAGAATATCAACAATCAAGGAAACAAGGGTTTCTTGAAACTTGGGGAAGTGCTTGAAGCACAGGAATACTTCAAACTTAGTCAGGGATGATCTCAGTATAATAACTCTATCTCTTCTCCTTCTTAAGGCCTTCCCATAGAAGTCTATTTATACTTATCCCAATTAGTTTTTTAGTTGGGAAACAGTTGGGCTATGGGCACTAGGAGGTAATCAATAGGTAAAACCCGTGAACTCCACCCAAAATTTAAGTGTTTTAACACATATACGCGGGTTGGGTATTGACTAACCCGCGTGTAGACGCTTTTATCTCAGGGCAAAGTAGCGTACAGGGAATAAGACACTATTTTTAAAATATTTGGACCAACTCTGGAAGGAGGGGTTGCCCTAGGCCATAAACCAAGCATCACAAATGCCAAGGGTGGTAAGTGTTGCTATAACAATTAGGGAATATCCTTTCACAAGAAGTATCCTAGACCTAAGAATCATAAAGGAGATATGCTTCTATTTGACCCTTGTGGAATGAGAGTTACAAACTTGTGGGACCACAAAGAACCCAAGTGGGCCCAAACTAGGTCAAGGATGTAGAGTTGATTAGCACTAGAGAGGCTTGACCAGTTTAGGGAGGAGAATAGGATCAAAAGACAAATTCTGTTTTGAATTTTAAATGCAATGATCCAAGTGAGGACACTAACCCAAATCAACCTAGGGAAAGAGACGGTCTTATGGCTAGGGCTTGCTATATCCCGAGATTCCATTGTCGGATTTGCTTCAAACTTGGAGGACCTGTTGAGAAAACCCTAGTGCAGTAGTGGACCAAAATTCAAGGGTTTCGAATTGCTACAAAGGATTTCGCTTGATGCCCTAGGTGATCTACTAGGGTTAGGCCTAGAAAAGAAGGAAGGAGGTGAAAAGAATTTTCTTTTTTTGTGTGTTGATTTGAGGTAGCATCGGATGTGCTCTAGCCATGAAAATTGGTGGAGAGGCTAAGGCACATGAGATCTCCAATACCCAGAAAGGGTTTGGGCAAATTCTAAACAGTTTGGGAGATATTAAAATAATTAATATTTTTAATGAAGTCCCTAAGTCTGAACTTACGGAAAATAAAATATTAATGTGAACTAATATAAAACTATGTTAGAATGGTCCAAAAGTCATGGATCAAGCCAGATCTAATCTTAGCCAATGATTAGGGAATTAATCTTAGCCGTTGATTTGTTAATGACAAAAGTATAAGAGGAGGCTTGAGGGTCACTTGGAGAACACACTGAGGGAGACTAGTCAGTTCAATTTCTGGAGCGGGGTGAGTTGAGAAATTGAACAATTGGTATGGTGAGTAGTCAAGAGGTAGCAAGTACGGAACAGAGAGACGAGATCAACCACTAGAGATTAGCGTTGAGGTAAGAGAGGCAGATGTAGGGCATTTCAGGCAGACGCAGAGGCAACAGGAGACTGCGTACTCATTAACTAGGCCTACGTGGGTGATGCAGAGAGGCCTAGGGCTGACGCAGTGAAGCAGGGGCTGACGCAAAGGGTCTGAAAGCCACGTAGAGGTCAGCTGGGCTGACGCTAGGATTTAGAGAAGTGCTGGAGAATTTTTTCTCTCTGTGGGTAAGCTAGTTTGGCACCCTGTTGTATTGAAGAATTGCTGAATAATAAAAACATCCCTTGCTGCACCTATTTTCCCACATTGGGTTTTTTTGGGGACTGTTGTCCAAAATAACTATGTCAATGTGTTGATTCTTGTGCACATGTTTGTTTCTGTATTACGGTGTGATATCTGCAGCAGTATTTATTTTAATGTTTATTGAAGTAATTTCATAAATAACTTATTGTGGAATAAGTAGGAAAAATAAATCAGTTGTTGCAGTGATAGAATTTTCACATGCTATTAGAGCGAGTAATCAGAGACAGGGAGGGAAAATCAGTTATGGGTTGAGACCATGATGCAGAGGCATCCTCGTCAGGGGACTCACAAATTTTCAGAAGATTGCACAAGAGAAAGAGATTCTGATTTCTCTATGTTAGCTTCTAGGATGGAAGAAGAAGTGGCGTGTATGACTAGTGCTTGATCGTCAAAAGTATGGTACATAGACAGTGGAGCCTCGTGGCATATGACGGGAATCAAGGAGTGTTTCTCAGAATATCGAGAAGAGAAGATGAACTTTCAGATCTTCATGGGGAACAAGGCAATTTGTACTCCAGTAGGGAAGGGTACCATAGTCTTTCAGACAGAATCAAGAGAACAGTTCCGTGCTACAAATGTGTTGCATGTACCGGGATTAGGGATGAATTTATTTCCCGTATCACAACTACAAGGCAAGGGCTATGACGTCTACTTCATCAAGGAAAAGGTATACGTAAAAAACGAGAGCTGGAAAAAGAAAGTGCAGATCGGGATCAAAAGTAATTGGTTGTATAGATTACAACTAGAATCACCAATGGCACTAATAGGCAGTCATGGAGACAAGGAATTGAACGAACTATGGCATAGAAGAATGGGTCACTTGCACCATGGAGCTCTGATAATTCTCAGGAGCACTGTAATAGGAGTTCCAGATCTGAGTACGAAATGAGATGATGTATGCATGGGATGTGCTCTAGGAAAGTATGACAAGGCAACATTTCCTAAGAGCAAACACAGGGCCAAGAGTGTACTAGGATTGATACACTTAGATATCTGTGGATCTATGTCCAACAAAGCTCTCAGTGGTGCCGAGTATTTCCTTACCTTCATTGATGACCACTCAAGGAAAACTTGGATTTATTTTCTAAAAACCAAGGATGAGGTTTTCTGTCGATTCAAGGAGTTTAAGGTTTTGATGGAGAATCTGACTAGGAAGAAAATAAAAGTTTTGCGCTTAGGTAATGGTGGAGAATATGTCGATAAGGACTTCACTGATTTTTTTGCTAAGGAGGGCATCAGAAGAGAGTGGACAACTCCCTACAATCCAGAGTAGAATGGGGTAGCAGAAAGAAAGAATAGGACTATAGTAGTAGATTACAACTAGAATCACCAATGGCACTAATAGGCAGTCATGGAGACAAGGAATTGAACGAACTATGGCATAGAAGAATGGGTCACTTGCACCATGGAGCTCTGATAATTCTCAAGAGCACTGTAATAGGAGTTCCAGATCTGAGTACGAAATGAGATGATGTATGCATGGGATGTGCTCTAGGAAAGTATGACAAGGCAACATTTCCTAAGAGCAAACACAGGGCCAAGAGTGTACTAGGATTGATACACTTAGATATCTGTGGATCTATGTCCAACAAAGCTCTCAGTGGTGCCGAGTATTTCCTTACCTTCATTGATGACCACTCAAGGAAAACTTGGATTTATTTTCTAAAAACCAAGGATGAGGTTTTCTGTCGATTCAAGGAGTTTAAGGTTTTGATGGAGAATCTGACTAGGAAGAAAATAAAATTTTTGCGCTTAGATAATGGTGGAGAATATGTCGATAAGGACTTCACTGATTTTTTTGCTAAGGAGGGCATCAGAAGAGAGTGGACAACTCCCTACAATCCAGAGTAGAATGGGGTAGCAGAAAGAAAGAACAGGACTATAGTAGCAGCAGCTAGGGCCATGATGTATGATTAGGATATGCCAAAATTTGTGTGGGTGGAAGCATGCAACACAACAGTCCATGTTTAGAACAAGACTCCTCATCGGGCATTGGGCAAGATTACTCTAGAGAAAGTCTTCACAGGGAAGATACCTGAAGTTAGTCGTTTAAGGATATTTGGGAGCTTAGCATATTGCCGCATACCTGAAAAAAAGAAGATGAAGCTGGATCAGACTACGGAAAAGGGATATCTAGTGGGTTATAGCGAGAACGCTAAGGCATATAAAATATATCTTCTAGGGAGCAGGAAAGTAGTAGTACGACGAGATGTAGAGTTCATGGAGGACAAGGTTTTCAGAAGATCTCACGAGATGCCTTCTAAGGAGTAGCCGAAAGAGGAGCCGTTGGTTAGGCCTCTTCAACCAGTAGAAGTAAAGAATTTTTGCTCAGAACAGGAAGATTCTCAGGATGATGAGGATGAGCGAATAGAAGCACCTACTGGCAGAGGAAGAACTAGCAGAGAACTTCGTCAGATTCTGCGAGATGCAGAGGACTTCATCGGTGCCCCAAGAAACAATAAGAGGGAGCGAAAACAACCAGATAGGTATCAGGCATTAGTAGCTGAGGATGGAGAGCCTGCTAGTTTCAAGGAGGCAACTCAACATCAGGTTTGGCTAGATGCGATGGTAGAGGAATACAACTTCTTAATAGTAAACGAGGTTTGGGAGGTGGGGCCGAGGCCTCAAGACATATCAGTGGTAGGTTCAGGATGGATCTACAGGATCAAATACGCTGCAGACGACAGTGTTGAGAAATACAAGGCCAAGTTTGTGGCTAAAGGGTATGCTCAAAAGAAGGGATTGACTATGAGGAGACCTTTGCCCCGGTAGCCAGGTATACATCTATTAGGACTGCGATATCTCTTGCAACCCAGATGGGATGGGAGATCCATCAGATGGATGTCAAAACGACATTTTTGAATGGGGTAATAGAAGAGAAGGTATACATTGAACAACTAGATGGCTTTGAAACTCATGAGAAGAAGTCTCATGTATGCAGATTGAAGAAAGCCTTGTATGGGTTGAAACAAGCATCGAGAGCATGGTATGGTCGAATAGATGGCTACTTGCAGAAGATGGGATTTGTCAAGAGTGATGTGGATCCGAATCTCTACTATCTGGTTGTAGAGAACGAGCCGCTAATCTTAGTATTATATGTGGATGATCTCTTTCTGACAGGATCATCTAGACTCATTGGGGACTGCAAGAAGAATCTAGCCATAGAATTCGATATGAAGGATTTGGGACAAATGTACTACTTCCTAGGGTTGTAAGTTTGGCAACAGAAAGGAGAAATCTTCCTTGGGCAAGGGAGGTATGCTACAGAAATCCTGAAAAGATTTAGGATGGAGGATTGTAGATCTATGGTTACGCCAATGATCACCAATTGGAAGAAGATTGATGCATCAGAAGACAAGGATGTCGATCCCACCCTATACAAGTAGCTCATAGGGTCCTTGATGTATCTGGTCAGTACTAGGCCAGACAGTTTCTTTGCTTTAAACACCCTCAGTCAGTTCATGGTGGAACCAAAGAGGGCACACTGGGCAGTAGCCAAACACGTTCTCAAGTATTTACAGGGAACAGTCGATTATGGGCTCTTGTACAATAAATGTAAGGGTATTAGTTTGAGTGGATTTACTGATGTAGATTGGGCAGGAAGTTCAGTGGATTGGAAAAGTATCTATGGGTACTGTTTCAACATTGGATTAGGAATGACCTCCTGGTGCAGTAAGAAACTAAAGTCCGTGACTCTGAGCTCATCTAAG
This sequence comes from Pinus taeda, assembly GCA_000404065.3. Lineage (NCBI taxonomy): Eukaryota > Viridiplantae > Streptophyta > Pinopsida > Pinales > Pinaceae > Pinus > Pinus taeda. The sequence goes on along the minus strand of APFE030836222.1, from coordinate 99,440 downwards.
GCAGAATATATGGCAACAAGCACAACTTCGTGTGAGGCCATATGGCTTAGAAAACTGTTGGTGAACCTATTCAGAAAGAATATGGAGGCGACCAGGATCATCTGCGACAATCAAAGTTGCATCAAGCTCTCTGAGAATCCAGTGTTTCATGATAGATCGAAGCATATTGATATCCGATATCACTTTGTCAGAGACTGTGTCCAACGAGGCACTGTATAATTGAGCTACACTCCTATAGGAGAACAGGTGGTAGACATCCTCACCAAAGCCCTTGGAAGGACAAAGTTTGACTACTTCAGGGAAAAGATGGGGATGGTGAAGAACCCGTTTCAGAAGCAGAAATGGGAGTGATTGCAGCACAGATGTAGAGGGAGTTGTATTGTGGATGCAGTGTTGGGAGAAAGGACTAGCAACAACACAGATGCAGAGGGAGTTGTCGTACAAATGCAACAGTGGCAATGGCAAAGCCATGGGCAATAGTATAAGATGCAATAGTGCAGAGGATGATGGGTAGCAGAGCTGGCATCAACATAGGGACCGATGTCAGATGATCAGGGTGATGCTTAGTAAAGAGTTTTGGTAGAGTACAATCCTCGCTAAGAGGGAGTGTTGATTTGAGGTAGCATCAGATGTGGTTTAGCCACGAAATTTGGTGGAGAGGCGAGGGTACATGAAATCTCCAATACCCAAAAATGGTTTGGGCAGATTCTAAACAGTTTGGGAGATATTAAAATAATTAATATTTTTAATGAAGTGCTTAAGTCTAAATTTGGGGAAAATAAAATATTTATGTGAATTAATATAAAACTGTGTTAGAATGGTCCAAAAGTCATGGATCGAGCCAGATCTAATCTTAGCGATTGATTAGGGACTTAATCTCGACTGTTGATTTATCAACGAGAAAAGTATAAGAGGAGGCTTGAGGGTCACTTGGAGAACACACTGAGGGAGACCAATCAGTGGAATTTCTGGAGCGGGGTTAGCTGAGAAATTGAATAAGTGGTCTGGTGAGCAGTCAGGAGGTAGCAAGTACGAAACAGAAAGATAGGATCAACCACTAGAGATCAACGCTTAGGCAGGAGAGGCAAATGTAGGGAATTTTAGGCAGACATAGAGGCAGTAGGAGACTGTGCAGTCATTAATTGGGCCTCTTGGGTGATGCAGAGAGGCCCAGGGATGAAGCAGTCAAGCAGGGGCTGACGCGAGGGTCTGAAAGCCACGTAGAGGTTCTGAAAGCCACGCAGAGGTTAGCCGGGCTGACGCTGGGATTGAGAGAAGTGCTGGAGAATTTTTTCTCTTTGTGGGGAAGTTAGTTTGGCACTCTGTTGTATTGAAGAATTGCTGAATATTAAAAACCTCTGTTGCTACACCAGTTTTCCTACATTGGGTTTTTCCGGGGACTGTTGTCCAAAATAACTGTGTCAGTGTGTTGATTCTTTTGCATATGTTTATTTTTGTATTACGGTTTGATATCTGCAACAATATTTATTTTAATGTTTATTGAAGTAATTTCATAAATAACTTATTGTGGAATAAGTAGGAAAATTAAATTAGTTGCTGCAGTGATAGAATTTTCACATTGCGATCGCCTTTGGACTAGACTAGTGCCTATCCAATTGGGAAAATGGAGTCAAATGAAATCAACGTTTAGGTAGTCTTAATTCCAAACAAGGAGTTGCCCAACAACTTTGTATGGCATACGCAGTAACTAGGTTACAAATGGAAAAATTATACTTCTTTATGTTGCAAATGATGACTCATCAAGGCAATTCATGAACATTTATGTACCTCTAGGACAATAATTCACCATACTTCAAATGATCATATGAAAAATCTCTCACAAAGACAAGCCCAACAACTTCACATAAGATAAAGAGCAACTACACTTGCTTCATGAATGAAAATATTCCATAGACAATTTATTAGACAAAATTACAAATAAGCATGAAAAGGTATGTGCAAGTATAGCGAAATTATTCCAATCATCAAGATGCAAAGAAATTATAGCTCCAAGACAAGAAATTAAACTTTTCCAAACATCGAAATGCATTAGATCTCGAATTCATCCATCAAAGAGGCTAACCAAAATTCTCAAGAAGAGATAGTCCAATCCAAAAATGTGATGAGAGAAATGAATCAACCTCTCATCAATTTATACAATCCATAAGGTGGTTCGAATAGCCTAATTAGCTTAATAATGCCCCAAATAATAAAATAATATACAATAATGACATGACTTGGTGACAAGCCCAACAAGATAGCTCAATAATACAAAGATAGTAAACATAATGAGTCGTTGGGCGATTGAGAAGGCCTAGTGGAGTCCAAAGTGTGCCGAGGTGAGAGAATAGACTCCAAAAATAGTGACTAAAGGGTTGTCCCCTTGATATCTAAGCAAGTCACATGTGGTGTTCCCAAGTGGTTGTGGGGGCATATTGACATCTTCATGGGTCTCCAAGTGGGTTGATAATATTTGTATACCATCTGTAAGGGTTAGGATGATGACATAAGCCATCCATTTGTCTCCCGCGGTGAGACACATCCACATCTAGACCTTGGAACCTCTGCCAAGTGTGTGGTACAAGTATGAAGTTGGATGGGCACGGTGATCTAGGCTCATCATCCTCATCCAAAAAGGTGGAACACGAGCAATCATTGGATGGTGTTGGGGATCCATGAATTGCTCTCTCCTATGGTGGAGGCCCATAACTCTCTACCCTCACCGTGCAAGTGCCATTGCGGCCCTTTGGAGGGCTTGGACCCCGTATAGGGAGACCAAAGCCCAAATGGAGACCCACCTACAATCCTGCATAAGATCCAATGCGTTCCCTTGCTCTCCAGTACAACAAACCATTAGAGTAATCAAGTAAAAGAGTTTATAAATCATGGAATCGAATGGACACTTCATGGTGCCATGCCCTTCCATAGTAGACTTTGGCATGTACAAGTGTCTCCAAGCTCAATAAGAGGGTTAACCAAGGACCCTATTAGGTGGTTTCAACATTTAAAGGGGGTGACTTGTCCATGGTACACCTGTCAAGCGGTAGGTGGCATGTGATATAATGATGGAAAGGAGTGGGGATTAAGGGAAGGCTCCAAGCCACATGCCATGGTACAAGGGTAGTTATAATGAGGGAATCCTACTCTTGGGTATATGAGTGTAGGAGGGAGAAATCGGGGTACATGAGTTACCTCGGCCTTTGTTTTTCCATCCTTCCTCATATGCCTTTTGCCTTTGATTGATTTTTCTTCATATTTGCTCAGGGTTCCAGGGGGTGAGAGCACGACATGTAGTATACAACAGTAGATACCCCCTTTAAGGTGGGGTAGTTCATTGCCCACCAAGGGTTGGGACAATCATGGGTTCCTTAATGTGGAGGGGGCTCATCTAGGGCCCATAGGAACCAGGGTGATGGACATATATAGGGGGCAGAGCTCATCTTTGGCTTTTACCTACATGCTAAATATGTATGTCCTGACCATCTTTTGCATTTTCTGGTACTTTTCCTATTGTAAGTGGCCAAATTATGCTTTTCCTTTTATTTTTAGCTGCGTTAACCTTCGCGGCATCGTTCTATTCCCGAACCAAGGTGTGGGTAAGGGAAGGGGGAGGCTAACTCTTCGTGGACCTAGTGGACAAATGTGGACCCAAATGGGAAAAATGATAAAATGGGGTTAAAATGAGCAGAGGGGAGTGATGTATATGGTGTCAGGAAGCGGGACCATGCAACCAAAGTCGAGATTTTCCATGTAGTGCCAATCCTAAAGCTAATAGCCAGTAAAGGAGATCCCACGTGACCAGGATACAAGGCTAACCACCAAATCAGGCAAGGGAGACAAGAGTACAGACATAGCCCACTCTTTCTGCCAAATCACCCCACCAATCCATGCTCAAAAGTGTCCATGATAAATAAAAAAAATCACTCAATTACACCAATGAAAAGCCATATCTTCGGGGTTGGGAGGCCCACCTTCAAACATACGATCATAATAGATGGGCGAGGGACCACATGATTGGCTCGGGTGGCGGAGATAGTGGCACATCGAGCTATATGGTGGCTACAAGGGGTTGTTGGCTACCGACAGAGGACCATCTATGAGAAAAAATTTCTCCTATGGATACCACCCACGAATGGTGGGTAACATCTGGCTCCAACTTGGACATGAGCTCACAAAAGAGTGCACAAATGTACTTTAATGGGAGGTCATGAGAACACCAACAATCTCGTGGTATCGCAAACTTGTTACCTGCACATGTCAATGACTAAGCACACAGGGCAACATGTTTTTGTGGTGTCTTATGATCACCCATGATTAGTATTAGGCCATAAAATCAACAAGAAATTAAATTTATGCAATTTTCATCTAAATGAATCTAATCTATCATGATAATATCATATGATGTTAGTTCTAATGAGAAAATCAACATGCAATATGTCCTACCTAACATGCATATTACATTGTATAAGTACTAAGTGTAATCACAAAGCCAATGCAACCAGGACATCGCTAGATCAATATAAAAACATTTCTCCCAATGATTACTTATGTAGAAAATCCAAGAGAAAGGACAGAAACAATCATATGGAGGGTTACCAGGGCGGGAGGTGGGAGAATAGAATGCCCACACATGGAGGATCACAGGAGAAGAGGGAACAAAGGGATGTAATCTACTCCATGAGATCCTCTCCTCTAACCAAAAGATAGAGATGTCAACAATCAAGCTCATAAAATTTTGATGGATGCAACCTCAAGCATATCGCTTCCATCATGGTCCTTATCATTTATGTCATGCTTTATGGCCACTATAGGTTTATGATTAGTAGGAAAGGGAGATTGATGAGATGGAGAAACACAAGTAGGTTTCCCACGATGATCACACTTAGGACATATGGAGGATTTCTCATTATTAGAGATAATGTAAGAAGAGTTGACGAAAGGGCCCACGCGAGACTCAACTACAACCCCAGGATTGTGAAGAAAGATAAGGGTCCTATTGATATCATCGTCATTGGTATCATAGATGAGGTCCTTGTTGAAACGGTCTACACAAACCTCCCATTTTCCTTCTTTAATCTGTAAGTAATCATTGATATCATTGTTTGAAGGGGCTATGGGATCACCTTCTCCCTCTGAAACCGAATTCGTTGAAATAGGCTGACGTGTCCTGAATCCAGAGAATCAGACACGATTCGTGCCAATTCATGTCCGATTGGGACACGATAGAATCTGGATTGTGTCTCTATCAGACACATCGTATCTTGATTTTTGGACACAAATCTGCAAAAAGTGACTCGCGCGGCCTAAAAAAGGTGACTTTGTTGTTCTTTTTTATCATTTTCTCCTCTCTTTTGCAGTAGGTTTGCTGTGAGGAGTTTGGAGTAAGGAGCAAAGGGTGTGGGAGCATTTTCAAGGAGATTCAAGCAATAGGTAAGTGCATTTCCTCTCTATTTTTTTGCATTTGTATTACAACAGTTTGCATATGCATTTCTTTTACAAATTTGTGCATTTTTGTTTTATTTTTTTAGAGTATTCATGACTCAATAAAGGGCAGTAGGGAAGGGGCAAAGGAAGGGGAAGAATGTCCCCATTGGAGATGCCCCTCCTCCCCCAATTTCATCTGAGTTTGCAGCAAGTATTCCCTCTATTGCAAGTAATGTTGAGGGAAGACTTGCTTCTAAATGTAACATTGAGAAATATGCCTTGCGGAAATATGTCACAGGAGAGCAAGGGCCAAGCATCAAGGTGAAGGGAGGAGGCAATGTGAATTGGAGATGCAACTTTGCCACAATACTTTAACGAGAACATATTTCTGTGTGAAAGGCCATTTATTGGATTCACCAAGTTGTGGAGTTGGAGCTTGTACGAAAGTTCCTTTACAAAAGAGGAAATAATGGAAAGAGAGGTCAATGTTGGTATGGCAAATGGCGTTGCAAAATAGAAAAACCAAGAATGATAACCCCCTTCCTTTTTTGAGGAAAGGCAGCAAGAAATTCTCATTTGAGAGTTTTAGTGGGGGACAAATAGCAAAAAGAAAGACGATTTCACTTGGTCCAGTGGACAAAATTTTTCAAAAGGAGAAACAGGAAGAGCTTGATCTTACCATTGCCTTTTTTTCTATCTAAATTTCATATCCTTTAATATTGCATGCTCACCTCTATTTATTGAGATGTACTGAGCTCTAACTCAAGGGGCTCCATCAGGATATGTGCCTCTTGGTTCAGAGAAGCTTAGAAACACATTGTAGACGAAGGCAAAAAAAGAGGTGCAAAATGCTTGAGCCTATTAAAGCATCATGGCCAACATTTGGGGTTAGCATTGTTTCTGATGGATGGACAGATCGAGCATGACACCCACTCATCAACTTCATGGTGTCTTCCTTGAATGGTCCAGTTTTCTTGAAAGCAATGGATACACTTGGAGAATACAAGGATGCACAATATATGGGTGAGTTGTTTATTAAAGTTATTGAAGATGTAGGTGTTGATTCTTGTGTGCAAATCATTACAGATAATGCATTTGTTTGCAAGGTTGCTGGCATGATTGTGGAAGCTAAATATCCACAAACGTTTTGGACACCTTGCATTGTCCATTCATTAAACTTAGCATTGAAATCCATTGCTTCTGATGTGCTTTGGATTGGTAA
>APFE030836222.1:25510-76031 GCA_000404065.3 Pinus taeda | reverse complement strand
CTCACCCTCCCCTGGTGGTGCGCACTGGAACAAGATGATTCGCTCTCTTGTGGGACAAGATGATTCACTCTCTTGTGGAATAGGATGATTCGCTCTCTTGTGTAGCAGGATGATTAGTTCTCCTGTGAGGCCTGGATTGATGTGTTCGCCATGGCGATTGTAGCAGGATTGATGTGTTCTCCTGTGAGGCCTGGATTGATGTGTTCTCCATGGCGGCCTGGATTGATGTGTTTTCCATGGCGATTGTAGCAGGATTGATGTGTTCTCCTGTGAGGACAGGATTGATTAGTTCTCTTGTCGAGGCATCCTACCCATGTAGTCTGGGACTCATGGGAAGTACCTCTCATCTGATCAGTGAGTAGGGAAATGAAGTTAGGGACCATAGTAGTACCGATAAATGCATCGTTGTATCTACCGTACTCCCTACGCTAGGATGACCTCCATTGATCTGGGATCAATGATGCTGGTCTGGGACCAGTGGTAGGAGTTGTACCATACTATGACGCTGACTTCGGGTCGGTTGAGACTGGTCTGGGACCAGTGGTACATACTCCGAGACTGACTTCGGGTCGGTTGAGACGTGGTCTGGGACCAGTGGTACATACTCCGAGACTGACTTCGGGTTAGTTGAGACTGATCTGGGACTAGTGGTACACTCTTTGAGACTGCGATATTGGTCTGGGACCAGTGGTAGGAGTGGTACTTACTATGAAGCTGACTTCGGGTCGGCTGAGACTGGTCTGGGACCAGTGGTATGCACTCTGAGACTGACTTTGAGTTAGTGGAGGATGATACTGGTTTAGGACCAGTGGAGTTGTACTCACTATGACGCTGATTTCAGGTTGGTTGAGACTGGTCTGGGACCAGTGGTACATACTCTGAGACTGACCTTGAGTCAGTATGATACATCCTCGATCATTTCTTCTTCTTCATAATTCGGACAAAAGCAGAGCGGAACAGAACAATGCAAGAGCAGAGCAAAATAGAGCAAAACAGTACAAATCAATATAGGGCAGAACAAGTCAAAGCAGATCAGGCAGAATTGAGCAGAGCAGGGCAAGGGTCAGGCTATACAGGGCAGTGCATTTGATGGATGAATAGCTATGTTGCAGGAAACGTGGGGGGGAGGCCCGTTTCCGGCTGGAAACTGGGACGAAATGCGTTTCCGCATTTGGTACGGCCATGCAACGCGTTTCCGGCCGTACAACCCACGTTTCCAAAAATTCTTGTGTTTATTTTTATTTTTATTTTTGTGCACAAAACTACAATGAGTCCAAGACATGCTTGAAGCCCACTAATGGCTGTCCATACATGAATTCAGCATTATTCTGGCTGGAAAAGATACAGGAGCAAACAAATTTCTGTAATTAACCACTTGCCTCATTTTAAGACTCCAAAGACAAGTTGAACCGAATTTTATTGAGCCATCACACTGATCTAGTGTACAGTATGTGTAACTAAAAACTGTCCTAAAAGTTCAAAGCAGTGACCTTTTGTAATTTTGTTCATATTTAATATCTGTTCTTGCTGTGCACCTTAAACTCTCTACAATATCTGTTCATGTTGTGCACCTTAAACTGTCTGCAAACCAATGACAGTGACATTTTCCAGATTTGTTATCAGTTGTAAACATGAATATACAAATGCTTAGTATAGGGTTCTAGGCCAAGATTTCCCAACAGGGTGCATGTACAACCAATGTTTTTCCTTTTCCATGCATCAGTTGGGTATGTTTCATAGGTAAGGATGTAATTTGATATAATTGCTCAATGTATAGGAATCTATCATCATGTCAATACGAATTCTAATTCTATTCCTCGGACCAAAACTTAGTATGGACCATAGGATTGAATGATACTTAGAGTTCTTTCCATTAATGAACAAAACATGCTTGTTTACAGTCACTCTATAAGAAAGCCAGGTATAAGAATTACTTGGTTTAATCCTAATGAGCAGTGATGATGGACATGTTATGGTGCGGGAATCCCTCTTGTAGCCAAAGGTAGCCTTATAAGAGCTACCAAAAAACTTCCCTTGCCCATTCATGGAACAAATCACAAAATAGTTGCACGAAGGATCTCTAACTCTGAGTTTACTAAATACTCGTACTGCAAAGCAGATGGATCAGAATATGTACAAGAAGACAAAATTTCCAAACAATGGTCAACCCAAGATCAACTTTACTATCCAAATGGCTACAAAGTTAACTTCAATTCAATGTTCCATAGAAACATGGAGATGTCATTCTTGTACAAAATACTTATGTGATATATACACACTCTTTTTTGTGAACATACTCTATTTTAAGAAGCAAAGCCTATCTAATTTATAATGTATCATTAATGCTTTATGATTGCACATATATATAGTAATTTTTAAATATTTTTAATATATATACATGTATATATATATATATATATATATTTATATATATGTTCACGTTTCCCCGTTTCCTCAAATTTGGGGAGGTCGCATTTCGTATCGCTTCCCGTTTCAGAAACTCGTTTCCGTTACACCGTTTCGTGCAACTTAGATGAATAGTAACAACCGATAGACAGATTGTAGATGAAGTTCTCCATGGTTGAGAGGGAGTGTTAAAATTGGCAACCAGGGCAAAACTTCATGTGGGTCATCTTATTCATGGCTAATAATATTTTTATTAGATTCCTTTCGTCGAGAGGTGTAGGATTGATATAAAGATCATCCGATTCCGATAAGTATTCATGAAGATATAAATTTATTTTGATGATGGAATTATTATCAAGCCGACCTACAACTCATGTAGGCTCAGAAGCCCAACAGTCACATTATTCACCCACCAACGTTGTGTATAAATATAAGAGGACTTTTCCTCATTTGGACTCACTCATCTCATCACATCTCTCTCTCTCTACTGCGCAGATATGAGTCTCTTCTCTACTGCACTGAAATGGGTCTCTCTCTCTCACACATGTGAAGCCGAAAGCTGCTGAATTTGAAGCTGCAACTGTAGAAGTAAAGATTGACTTGCGTGGCCTAGAAGATCTCCTCTTTGGAACTGCGTTGTAGGTTCGTCTGAACCTCCTCTGAAAGCCGCAACTTCTGGTGGTGGAATGAAGTCAATCTGATGAACGGTTTGCAACATATCGACTGCCCTAGTTTGAAGTCGGAAACTGCTGAAACTGAAGCTGCAACTCCAGAAGTAAAGATTGACTTGCGTGGCCTAGAAGATCTCCTCTTTGGAACTGCGCTGTAGGTTCATCTGAACCTCTTCTGAAAGCCGCAACTTTTGGTGGTGGAATGAAGTCAATCCGATGAACGGTTTTCAAGATATCGACTACCCTAGTTTTAAGCCGGAAACTGCTGAAACTGAAGCTGCAACTGCAGAAGTAAAGATTGACTTGCGTGGCCTAGAAGATCTCATCTTTGGAACTGCGTTGTAGGTTCATCTGAACCTCCTCTGGAAGCCGAAACTTTTGGTGGTGGAATTAAGTCAATCCGACGGTCGGTTTGTGAGATATCGTCTGCCCTAGTTTGATAATAAAGCCGGTAATGCTGATGCTATTTAGGGTTTGCTACTGCTGATATGAATCAGTATTATTTCTCTCTGCTGAATTATTGAAGATAAAAGAAGATTTGATCAAAGGGTTTCCCCTCACATTGTGGGGTTTGTCCCTGGCTAGCCGCCACATCTTGTGTCTCTTGTCTTGGCTTGTTTTCTGTCGATCGTTTAATGTTCTATCTGCACTTTACTTTATGTACATGTGATTGCTAATCGGTGGAATATAATAAGAAAAAGAAGTAAACTGTTATAAGCATAGAACATACCATAACTTAACAAAATTACATAGGAGTCACCTAGGTGAATTTAAAGATGCCTAAAAAAATGCTTGCTCCACCCTACAAGCATCAACCTTAAAGCTTAATGAAGAACTTGCTCTGCGTTCTTCCAATGGAGTCGCCAAGAATGATATATTGATATTGTCGTATGAGGAACAAGACACGTCTCATATCCCCAACAACGACGCCAAAAATGTTACTGCTCAAACTAGCAAGGGTCCTAGGAGGGGATCCTATAGAGCAACTACTAGGTCAAGGGGAAACAATGGAGCGATAGCTCACTATTACCTCAGTTAAGGCTCCATGATCTTTACAGACTTTCACCAATGGGAGGAGTCTCGGTATGAGAGGAATCACAAGGGAAGATGGATCAATGATAAGATGTGGTTATTCCTAAAGCCTATTTACAAGAGAGGCTCAAATAATTGGCTAACTTGCTTTGAAAGCAAGGTGATTAGCTCTCTAAGAAGGGTTATGAGGATACCTAGATCTAGGGTCGGGGAATATCTTTTCACAAGAAGTATCCTAGACCTAAGAATCCTAAAGGAGAAATGGCTTCTATGTGACCCTTGTGGAATGCGAGTTACAAAGTTGCGAGACCACAAAGAACCCAAGTGGGCCCACAAACGAGGTCAAGGATATGGAGTTGATCAACACTAGAGAGGGTTGACCAGTTTAGGGAGGAGAATAGGGTCTGTTAATGTTCAAACCAGTAGGGACCTAAAGGGGTTCCTAAGCATGCAACCGCTACGTTAAGGGCAACGGTGGAGGCTTAGCCCACTGTCACCACAGCTAAGTCTCCCTGCTCTTTACGTACTTTCTTCGATGGGAGGAGTCCTGGTAGTGTAGGGATTCACTTGTAAAGTATATGTCAATGGATAGATTAGAAGTGACCCTGAAAACCCTTTCCCAAAGATGGAGTGAAGAATGGAGCTTGCTTTCTCTTTAAGCAAGGGATTTGGTGCACCAGGGATAAGGGGTAAGGATTGGAGGGTTAAGGGAGAAATGATAGGCTTTTGAACAAGTTTCTCAATCCCTATAAGCCTTGGGAAACTTGGATTCCTAAATGGTCCTTGACAAATAGTCTTTATTGAGAAGTGGAACCATATGGGGCCAAGTGGACCCAATTGAGGTTCGGGGATGGAATGTAGCAACCAATGATGTTCCTATCCTGGACAAGGTAAGGGAAAAGAACCAAACAAGAATACTTTCTCCAAAAGGTTGAATTGATCCTATTGACGTCTAGCCTTGGGAATGCCTAGGCACAATTCGATCCTAGAGCTAAGGCTTGAGATCCTCGGAGATTCCATCATTAGAATTGCCTCAAATTTGGAGGAGAGGGAGGGGACCCACCAACGCAATAGCTTATAGGAGATCGAAGTTTTTCCTTAGGTCAATTCCTGGGAAATTGATGCCCCAGGTGACCTAATGGGGCTAGACTTGGGGAAAAAGGGGAAAATGGTTAAAAGAGGGTTGAAATGATCACCCTTTTTAAAGGACTAGTGCCTCTTTCACTTGGGGATAATGGAGTCAAGGATAATGATGAGTAAGAGCTTGGTTTGTTGAGCAGGGAGGCCCAAAATGTCAACTTCGTCCAATGTTAGAGAAAGAAAAGAAAAGTGACCTTCAAGAATTTTTACTTCAAAGCAAATGATGCAAGATTCTTGAGATAAATAAATCTCTAGGACATTTCATTCATATAACATTGGCCCATACGTTTGTAAAGACCAGAAAACTGAAATACAAGAACCGTAATAATTTTGAATACCTACCTGAACTGTTGTGTGCTGATCTGCTGTCTGCTCCTGTTCTCCTGTTGCTTCCTCTTGTTCAAGCTGATTCGATTGCCGGGAAACCAATTCCTCCCAGCCAATCCAGCAAGCTCCTAACTGAAGCTCACTGCCCCCGTGCCCAGAACCTCAGGTCAATTCAAGCTCTTGATTCCTGGTTTTTCTCACTTCACTCTCCTCTCCCCTGCCTCGGCTCAGTCCAGCGGTTTTTATATTAGCAGGCTTGGCGGTGGCCGCCTTCCAGCCTACGGCCACCGCTCTTTCTCCTCCCGACACCTCCCTGCATGCAAAATCTCCTCTTTAGATATTTATCCTTCTGATAGGTTTGGTTGATGCGCTCCGTATGAGGGTTTAAGGTTTTATCATTTTATTACCTTAATGAAATTTTATGTTCTATTTTTATAAAACTCAATTCTTTTTATATTTATTATAAAGTTTATTTTATGTTTAATTATTTATTATATACTTTAATTTTTTTATGAAATTAAACTTTATATATTATAAAGTTTTAACTTTATATTTATTATAAAATTTAATTTATATTCATTTTTAAAGTTTAGCTCATATTTTATATATAGGGGTTAATTATATCTACTTTAATATAAGTCTAAACTTTACATTAGTTAATTAGTTTAAATGGGTCGTTACATGCACTCCCCCTTCGGAAAAATTCGTCCAGAGGTTAGAGTTTAGGTTTAAGGTTTTAATGGACATATCCTGCTCCATCCAAGTTCCCAAGCTATTCTAAAATCAACCTATCCTTCCTAATCTCTTCCGCTCCCATCCTATCCGTCCTCTACTGGAGTATGCCATGACGTCAGTTTTACTGACCCAACCATGCATAAACTCTAAGGTGACAACGTCGGTTATACCAACTTGATTCTCAGTAGGCATCCGGCAGTCATCATCACACGTCTAGGGGAGCATGACTCGCACAGTCCTCCCATGACTCCAGGGTTCTGAGGATAAACGGTGGGCAACACCTCCACCCCTCCTAGTAGAACTTAGGGTGAACACCCTGTCATAGAATCACTTGGAGCTTTAATTGTTCTGAGGTTCTGTCATCACGTGGTCATTTCGGCAATCGAATCATTTACTTTTACCTGCAAGTATACACTCACTCATGCATTCGGAAAATGTGCATCAGCATATTCAAAATAACTCATGTATTATTCAGTATAACATATTTTTACCTTTTCTATGATTGTCTTTTGAATTCCATCTAAAATGTAGTCATTTCCTAAGTTCTATTGATCATATTTGACATGTAAAAATAAAACAATTTACAATATCTAAATTTCTATTAGAAGTAAAACCCTTTAACTGGCTTAACTTTCCTTTGGCAACTATAATTTAATAAAATGAACCACATATATCGTTTTGGTATCCATGTACCAGCAGAAGTTTAAACATAAATTATGTCATACAATCCCACGTTTAATTATAATCATTCAAAAATGGTCCTGGTTCTCTGATTGCAATGAAGTAAAAATATATACAAAACATAGTTTAAAATCCTTCAAAATTGACATAGTCTAGGGTATCTTTGACATGTGTCCTCTGTATTTTCCCAAGTTGCGGACCCAGGACTATACTTGTCCCATTGGACCTTAACTTGGTCCACCAGGCGGTTCTTGAGCTGTCGAACCCTATGTTCTAGAATACGTAAAGGTTCGACCGATATGACTCCCTCGTCCGATACCTGCAATTCCTTCCATTGAAGGTTATGAGATAGATCAGTTATATAATGTCTTAATACAGAAACGTGAAATACATTATGAATTTTATGCAGGTGAGGTGGCAGGGCAAGACGATAGGCAACAGGTCCCACTCTTTCCACAACTTTAAATGGCCCAATAAATCGGGGTGATAGCTTTGTCCCTTTCCCGAATCAAATAGTACTTTTATTTGGCTTGATGCAGATGAAAACCTGATCCCCTACCTCATACCTCCTATCAGTTCTCTGAGCATCAGCATAATTCTTCTGTCTATCCTGAGCTTCCTTTAATCGTTGCCTAATTTGCCTTACCTGCGTTCCATTTCATGGATTAATTCAGGTCCTATTATCACTCGGTCTTCTAACCTGTCCCAACTTAACGGTGTTCTGCAAGGTCGGCCGTATAAAGCTTCAAATGGAGGCATCCCAATCGAGCTGTGGTAACTGTTGTTGTATGCGAATTCCACTAAGGGTAAATACTTTTCCCAGTGTGATTGCTGATCCATTACATACATTCGCAACATGTCTTCAAGTACTTGATTTACTCTTTCAGTTTTCCCGTCTGTCTCAGGATGGTAAGCAGTGCTTAAATTCAACTGAGTACCTAAGGCTGTTTGCATGCAAGTCCAGAACCTCGAAGTGAATCGAGAATCTCTATCGGATATAATCTTTTTAGGTACTCCATGAAATCTGATAATTTCATTTATGTATACTCGAGCTACGTCAGTAACATCATAAGTGTCTCTCACGGGAATGAAATGGGCACTTTTTGTTAATTTATCCACCACTACCAAAATGGCATTGTGTCTTTGAGAAGTAAGAGGTAGTCTAGTGATAAAGTTCATAGAAATGGTCTCCAATTTAGACATAGGAATGTCGTGGGGTTGTAAGAGGCCCGTTGGGTGACAATGATCGACCTTTACTTGCTGACATTCCAGACATTTTGCAACAAATTGAGTGATATCGCGCTTCATACCTGACCAAAAGAAGAGCTTCTTGGTGTCCGCATACATTTTCCCTACTCCAGGATGAGCACAATAAACTGCCCTGTGGACTTCCCTAAGAATGGTATCCCGAATATCTTTATCATCAGGAATATACATCCTCCCGTGGAATCGTAAGATCCCATCGCGTTCTAGTACATATCCCTCAAATTTAGATTCTTTTACCTTGTTACCTTTAAGACTTGCTCTTACCTTTAAATACCAGCTGTCTTTTATAAGTTGATCCAGTACTCGTTGTCTTAAGTCTACTTTAATGGGTATGAGAGAAAATATCCGAGGTCTTCTGCTTAAAGCATCTGCCACTACATTTTCTTTTCCTTTAATGTATGATATGCCGAAGTCATATTCACTTAGAAATTCACTCCATCGCCATTGCCTTGCATTTAAGTCTCTTTGGGTGAACAAATATTGTAGACTTTGATGGTCGCTTTTAAGTGTAAAACTTCGTCCCACTAGATAGTGTCTCCAAAGCTTTAAGGCTAGAACTACAGCAGCTAAGTCTAAATCATGCGTCGCATATATTTCTTCATGAGGTTTTAACTTCCTGGAAGAATATGCTATTACTCCTCTATCCTGCATCAACACTGCACCCAGTCCCTGTTTGGATGCATCGATACATACTGTAAAATCTTTGTCCATGTTAGGGACTCTTAGAATCGGTGCACTGGTGAGTAGTCTTTTGAGTTCAGAGAAGACTTTGCTACATTCCTCGGTCCATTCATACTTAACACCTTTCCGCTGAAGGGTTGTAATTGGCTTCGCAATTTTGGAGAACCCTTCTACAAATATTTGATAATACCCGGCTAAACCCTTAAAGCTTCGTATCTCATGAGCATTTCTCGGTATTGGCCAATCCATGATCGCCTTTACTTTCTCAGGATCTACCGAAATTCCTTCACCTGAAATGATGTGCCCCAAATAATGAATCCTTTCCTGAAAGAATGAACACTTCGATAGTTTTCCGTACAACTAGCGTTCTCTAAGACAGGACAATACTATCCGCAAATGATCTTCATGCTCATTCCTATTCTTGGAATAAATGAGTATATCATCTAAAAAGACTTGCACAAATTGATCTAGGTATTTACGGAAAATGCTATTCATAAGATTCATGAATACTGCTGGTGCATTGGTTAACCCAAATGGTACCACGGTGAATTCATAATGTCTAAAATGCATCCAGAATGCAGTTTTGGAAATATCATTTTCAGAAATCCTTAACTGATGATAGCCTGATCGGAGGTCAACTTTTGAAAAGACAGCAGCTCCTTTCATTTGATCGAAAAGATCGTCAATTTGAGGCATAGGGTATTGATTCTTTACTATAGCTCGATTCAAGTCTCAATAATCCACGCATAATCTTAAAGATCCATCCTTCTTCTTCACAAAAATTACTGGAGCGCCCCAAGGTGATTTGCTGGGCCGAATATGCCCTACATCCAGTAGTTCCTTCAATTGGATCTGCAGTTCCTGAAGTTCTAGAGCCGTCATTCTATAAGGTGCTTTAGAGATCAGATGGGTAGCTGGTTTTAGTTCAATAGTGAGATCCAATTCTCTTACCGGGGGTAATCCAGGTAGTTCTTTTGGAAATACATCTGGAAATTCGGCCAACACTGGATATTGTTCTAGGGATGGCCCTTTTTCTTGGCTTACTTCTTGAATTACATAAGCCAAGCAACCTTTCCTTAAACAACGCTTCATCCGCATTGCTGAAATGTAGTGTAAAGAGACTTCCCTCTTGATTCCCAGAATTTGGATGGCTTCTCCTTCATCATTTATGCCTAGAATCCTTTTCCCATAATAGTCTACCCAAGCTCGGTGAGCTTCTAGCCAATCCATACCTATGATAAGATCATATGTTCCTAATGCTGTGACATAAACTTTCAGTTTAGTCAAACAGACCCCTAGGTCAATTTTGCATTGATCCACACTCAAGCCTACAGTTTGGAGTTCTCCTGAGGCCATTTCCACTTGATGGAAATCATTTTGTCTACGAGCTGCCAACCCACATTTGTTTAATGCATATGATGAAATGAAACTATCTGTGGCACCAGTATCAAATAAAATTTTGAGTTTTATACCATTGATAGTACCTGAAGATTCCACTACAGTGGATTGATGTGTTGCTTGGTCGTGGTCAACCACTGCATGAATTCTATGATTACCTCGGTTGTCTGAATTTGGTTCCTTTCCAGTCCTATGCAATATATTCAACGAAGCTCTGGGGCAGTCCCTTTGAAAGTGCGGTCCCCACATCCCCAACAATTAAGTGGTGCTAATCCTCTTGAGTCAGGGTGTGAATTTCTAGAGAACGAGCTTCGTCCTCTCGTGTTGATTCCTCTCGAATTTCTCCCTCCACTAGCGGTCCTTTGAGATGCCCAGGGACTGATGTTTGATGATCCCGCGGATATAGTGTTTACTACCATGGGAGCTCCCGTTCCTATATTTCTTGGGGTAAACCTGTTACCGTAAGGTGGCCTCGAGCTACCCCCTCTGAAGAAGTTCCGGGGAGTCTTTCCTGGAAATCCTGATTGGACAAGCCCTGTTGGCCCCATATCCCTTTTGATCCCTAGGTGCTCTTTTGCATAACGACCACATTCGACTACCTCGGCTACTGATGATGGCTTCCACATGCTTACCAAGGCTTTGATGTGAGGATTTAACCCAAAAATGAATCGTTCAGCCTGGCATTCATCCGAGTCTAAGTAGTGAATGTATTTTAGCAGTTCCATAAACCTTATTTCATACTCTTCCACCATTTTACTTCCCTAAATTAACGTATGAAAGGCTCTTGTTTGCTGTTGCTGAAAGTACGGAGGTAAATACTTTGCGCGAAACCTTTCCTCAAATAGTTCCCAAGGGGCATTATTTGATGTAAGGTGCAGCTGCTTTTCCATATTTCCCCACCAAATCAAGGCACTTTCCTTTAGTTGAAACACGACAATTTTTGTCTTTGCCGAAGACGAATATTCTCTTAACCT
Source organism: Pinus taeda (assembly GCA_000404065.3). Taxonomy (NCBI): domain Eukaryota; kingdom Viridiplantae; phylum Streptophyta; class Pinopsida; order Pinales; family Pinaceae; genus Pinus; species Pinus taeda. Next base: position 64,720 of record APFE030836222.1, on the reverse strand, counting down.
AAAACATCTGTTCATTCCCTCCAACCACGCTTCAGCACGTTCACCTGCCCGACCTCCTGAGAATTCCAGGAGTCTGATTTTCTGAAGCTCCCTAGAGATGTCCTCTTTCGATCTTCTGGGCTCGAAATTATTTGGTTCCACTGAACTGGTAGCCAAATGATGAGATTCCTCTTTGGTTTTAGCCTTAGTGGATTCTTTTAATGTTTCTAATAAGGCTTCCAAGGAGTTCATTATCACAGTTAACTCTGGCGCTGGGGCGATTGATGTTGATAATGGTCTAGGTGGTGACGATGGGGATGATGATGATGACGACAGTGGCATTAAAGGTGGTGATGCTGCCCAATCACGTCGTCGTCGCTCATATGTCTTTACCATTGTAATGGTTCCTGAACACATAATAAAATTTTATCAAAATTATGAGGTAGACAACCGAATTTTAACACATAAATTTCTTTTGCGACTTCACATTCAGAAACGGGTATAGTTTTGCTCTTTTTACCCGCTAGGCGGATCTTACTGGTACCGAGGTCAAGGAGGGTGGTCTCGTGACCTCCTTGTCCTAATGCAGGGTATTCTATCCTAATATGAAAAATGCAGAAGTGTATGGTTATTAGCTCCTAAGGTAAGACATCTAAAGTTTATTTACCTAATAACGCTCATACAAAATAAACGTTAAATATCTCGATACAAAGTACGTCGGTAACATACCCGCCATACCTCAATCAAGGTATTACATTTAAGGGAGATCATACATATTTATATTCTGAATATATTACATGGATATGGATTAAGTCTATATATATAAAAAGCAACCAATACAGCAGAAGGGAGATATGGAGCCACTATTATGTAACCTATGTAAAGGCTTCTTATTTTAAGATATACACTAGACTTCCAACCTTGACCATTTCTTAATGTCCTTTAAAGATCTTATGATTATGTGCCTCAGACTTGTAGCTAGCTTACTGTGGCAGATTTAAACATCTTGCAACTTTTGTCCTTCCATAGAAATAACACAGGGACTTGGCCTTGCTCTCCATTGAAATCGAGATTCTTGACAGTGATGTTCTTCTTTCAGAATAGGTCATTTATTATTTACTTACATCTCAAACTTTGGGGATTATTCATATTTGTGTCTACAGTAACATATAGAAGTATTTCATTAAAATCTAAAATTACCAAGGGTTAATACAACCTCAATGTTTATCAAATCTGTGGAACCTCAATGTTCATCAAATCTATGGTCTAAACTTTCCTCCTTCCTTTGGTCAGCCCCTTGCAGTGCATCCAGAAGATTTAGTAGATATATCAGTCCATGACATAATATCTCTCAAAGTTTTTAAAGAATGATTAGGTTCTTTACTGAGTCTCAATCATGAGAGTATAGTTCAGAGATGGCTCATATCTTGACTTCCTAACATAGATATGAAAGCAATTTTTGAACTTCAGAGAAATTTAAATAACAAGTCTCATTCATAACAGCTTCAACCCTTAGTTCCTTTGTTGTCATCAAAACTTTACTTACTTTGTATTATAAACTCAGATGAGTATGCCCTAGTCCTTTACTCATGCTTGGTCTTAAATCAGAGGACTGACAGTAATGACTACTGGCCAAGTGATAATCAACAACATCTCTAAAAGATGTTCAGTTATTACACCAAAAGCCATTGGCAGATTTGAGAGATCCTCCAGTCTGAAAGAATAGATGGCATCTTTATTTAATTTTTGTTCAGAAGTCCCAAGAGGATACCAATATTCGACGCTAGTTGGGTCTTTGGAGAACGTTTTGAAGCTTCAAACAATAGAACATGGGAAGTATTCATAGCTATAGCAGCTTGGAAATCATTGCCTAGAAGCAAAACTCACCTAGAGCTCTTTGTATTAGGTATCAAGCACTGAGAGCAGTGCAGAGGAAGTATTCCTCTTGTAGCCCGATTCATTGGTGCAATAGCGGAAGCTCATATGAGCCCTTTGTAGTCTGCATTTATGAGAAATCATTAAAGAACTGAGTAAAGCCTCCTATTTGATGCTGGCATTTTCCTGTAGGGTTCTCTAGGGTAAATTTACTGTGACAAATGTGTTTGGTAAATTTTTGTCATTCTTTCATATGAATTTATTGTTCTGCACTACACACAATAATGATAAACAAACAAAATGCCATTCTCTTTTAATGAATATAGTATGACTGCAGAAATTAGAGAATAAAAGTGATTTTCGAAACAGCATAATGGAGTGGAAATTCGTTGCAAGACATCACAGGAGTAATCAATCATTATAGATCCATGTCGGTGAATAGAGTTAGCCCTATGCTAATCAATTACAGATCAGTGTGCTTCAGAAAACTCCACAGCATGGACACGATGAGGAAAGTTAGAAACCATAAAAGTCATTTTCCTTTGCTAGAATGCAGGATGTTTCTGACATATAGCTTGATATCATGGCTCGTGGCCACTTAGTCTGGCACACAATCAAAACATTAGCTATCTAATACTCCAAATGCTTATGAAAATGGCAAGAATCCAACCAAGCCTACAAGAAAGCATTTCAAGAAGAGATGACGCAGCAACAAGGCGTTTAGGAAATTTGACATAATCTGAATGCCATAAGTCTTAAATGATCAAGACTTCCAGCATTTTGGGATCAAGTTCTTGATGCCATAAGTCTTCAATGAATGGATATAACAGCTGGAGCCCCCAAGTTACGTAGCAGGGAAATAATAGATCTGGCATCAAGCCTTCTACAAACCCTCTTCCCAATAAATACCTCTTGACTTTTATGGTGGGATTCAATTCAGACAGAAGATTGAAGATAGTTCTCAAACAAAGTTCATTAAAGTGGCATATGTTATTATTTGTTTGAAGGTCTAATTACTTATATTATAGTTATCTAAGTGACACAACTGATGATAAACATTCTTTTATCCGAGAGTAATATTTTAGCTGAGTTGGACAAGAAAGTACTGATAGGGAAGTTATATTCTTTTTTTGAGTTATTTGACTGTTCTTCGCTGTTGTAGGAAATTTTCTATCATCCCTTCATAAAGAAACGTAGAATGCTGCCAAAAGGTGGAGGGAAATAGTTATGCAGTCATGTCTGAAAAGAATTTTATATTGTTATACACGAAATAAAGTTAAATGTATGCTTTTAAACCTAGTAGGAGAGCCGGAATGTTGAGGTCTTTCTACTGAACCGGTCGTACGTTCGAATCCAATTAGAGATAGACAACACAGAAAAATCTTTGGAGAAGTCCGCAGACGTCACAGTATCAATCCTGAATTCTCATTGCAGCCCGTCTCCACACACGGTCCGAGACGAGTCGAATCCTACCGGATTTGGTGGATAATTGGCGAAAAATAGCTGAGAACCCCGTGAAAGAAAGGGTCGAAGCCCTGGAGAAGTTGGGTGAAGGCAGCACTGGCAGCAGTACCACCAACATCGTTTAGAAAGGGATTGCATTTTCCAGAAGCAATATTCAATGGAGTGAAATCTCGAATTTCGGATTTTTATTTGGGATTCTGCTCTTGCAGGGGTCGCACATCGAGATACGGTGCGTCCCATAGTTTCGTTCGAACGGATGATAAAGAAGACGAGTTTGTAAATGAGGATATAATTCCATTCTAACTTCTTACAGCGAAACCTTCCCCATAAAAACAGCAATTCGCGGAAATTATAGGGGAAATGGAGGAATTTACCACAAATAATCCAGAAGGAAAAAAAAATGGAGAAAACAAGCTGGAACTGGCCAAATGAGGATGTGGCACTGCAGAAGCAAACTTTAGCCTCACAATATGTGCGAAACACCTCTTAAATATCAACACACAAATTTTATTAAAAGCCTCAACCAGTAGACACAGAAAGAGTTTCGAACCTGGGCGGACGGATAACGAAATTCACGAAAGTTTATAAACATATTAATGAAAACCGACACAACGGACTGGTAAACGACACAATGGACTCGTACGGAAACCATAAACCAGAGGTCGCAAGATTAAGGGCTCTGATACCATATGTAATAACCAGATAACTGAAATACAAGAAGCATAAAAATAATGAATACCTACCTGAGCTGCTGTCGACTGATCTGCTATCTGCTCCTGTTCTCCTGTCAAAGCTGATTCGATTACTGGGAAAACCAATTCCTCCCAGCCAATCCAGCAAGCTTCTGTGAAGCTTACTGCCCCCGTGCCCAGAACCTCAGGTCAATCAAAGCTCTCGTTCCTCGATCTGTCTCTGCCCTCTGTCCTCCTCTGAGTTCCCCCCCCCTGCATCGGCTCAGTCCAGTGGTTTTTATATATCAGGCTTGGCAGTGGCCACCTTCCAGCCTACGGCCACCGCTCTTCCTCCTCCCGACACCTTCCTACATGCATGATCTCCTTAGATATTTATCCTTCTGATAGGTTTGGTTGATGCGCTCCGTACATGAGGGTTCAATGTTTTATCATTTTATTACCTTAATGAAACTTTATGTTCTATTTTATAAAACTCAATTCTTTTTATATTTATCATAAGTTTAATTTATAACTAATTATTTACTATATACTTTAATTTTTATGGAATTAAACTTTATATATTATAAAGTTTTAACTTTATATTTATTATAAAATTTAATTTATATTTATATTTAAAGTTTAACTCATATTTTATATATAGAGGTTTATTATATCAATTTTAATATAAGTCTAAACTTTACATCAATTAATTAGTTTAAATGGGTCGTTACATGAAGTGACTAAATTTATAGATACATTTAAAGTTTGGAAGGTGTATTGTTTCCATTAAAATAAGATGAATTTGAGGAATTTGTTATGGATATGATAATGAACAAATTTTACTTTGTATGTTTTTTTTTTAATAAAATTTTATGAAAGATATTTAGTATAAGGTGTTTGTTTCATTACAACAAATTACTTTTTCGGTAACAGTTATATTTAATTTTAATTTTTTACATTGTTATTACATTTTTAAGGAGAAAAATATTATTAAAGTATCAATAATAATAGTTTTGTCAAATCATCATCAATAATAAATGAAAAATCAAATTTTCGTTTTATGATATTTTGTACAAATTGTCATGCAAACTTAAGTTTAGGGACTTTTGGGGTAGTTTTATAAAAATTGCATCTAAAACTCCAACTTTAAAGGAATGTAGTTAGATCAAAGTCATCCTTAATTATGGTTTTGGAACTGATATGATAAAAACTACTCCCAAATATCTTTGAAATTGGTGTTTTAGTTGTAGTTTTTTCAAAATAGTTAATGCGCCAATGATTTTGTTGGACTTCCATTTTGGACAATTTCTATTCATAATATAACCTTTTTGTTACCCTTCTTGAAAATATTGTTTGATGATTATATGATAAATTGCTTCTATAACAAGACTAAAAGGTGATGTTACAAGTCAACTACGTTTTATTATTTTCATGGATTTATAATCCTATAAGATGAGAAATAACATGTTATTTGAGTTTTTTTTTGTTTAAAGTTTTGAAAACTAAAGTTGGTTGTAGGAGTGTTGATATAGAATGCTACATCCTTCCATAGAGCACATAGTTTGTTGTAGACTGCTATAGCCTGTTGCAACATGATATATCCTACTATTGAACGTGCTATAGTTTTTCTTTTTTAAATTCAACCAATTGCACAACATTACAAGTTGTTGTGGGGACAATACTAGTAGAAAAGAATGCACTACTCCATATTCCTCAACCCAATTGTTGTGAACTATAAGAAGGCATTATGGAATTTTGCATAATGCTACAAAATGAATCATAACCACTATAGAATTGTGTGGTTCCAGTCATTTTATCATGTGATCAAGAGATGTTAACAAGAAAGAGTGCATGGAATGTATGGGAAAAAGTTAAATATGCTTATGCCCTAGCACTAATTAGTAAGATTCTTAATATTATGTTTCCCAAGGTTAATATGTAGAAATTAGGTTGTAGATTTGCAACTACTCATGAATTTTTAATCAAAATCACAAGACACAAACTTGCTCTACTACTTTGCAGACATTAATTCATAATTTAGAACAAAAATCTCAGACATGCAAGAAGAAATAACACACATGCAACAAGTATTTTTATCTGGGGAAAACAATTAGTTGAAAACCCCGATGCTTGCTTGCATTAATCAAATGAATAGAGATGTATTACGACTGCTTTGCTCAACTTAGCTCACCTTGCAAGTGCACAACCTATCTCTCTGCTCACTGAAGGCCTCTGACCCAGACTTAGTCAAATTTTGCCTCGGGTTGAGCTCCTATTTCCTTACGATGTTCCTCGAGGAATTAGCCCCTATTATTTAGGAAATTCCTATAATTTAATTGTGCAATTCCTTAGGCTAATCATGTGACTGCATGCAACACATGTACACTCAAGACTAGTCTACAACAGATGTTACACTACCTTGGAATCTCCACTTCAACTGGGTAACTCAAATTATATACTTGCACTAGTTATTTTGGCTAATTCATCAATTAACTGGATGATCAATGAGTTTGACTGAAGTCTCACTACTTAATTGACCTTCCACTAGTTCCTCCAAAAGTTAGAACTAGTTTAACTGAAAACAACCTAAGATAACTGACCTTGATTGCTAAAAATTAGCAATCACACATGCATAACTAAACTCTAACTCCTCCAACTCGAATTTACTGAATAAACTGGGTGACATAGATATGTCAGACAAGTTAACATCATCCAAGTTATCTACAAATGTGGAAATTCGAATTTTCTCAATTTAGTCAAGGCAAAATGAAATTGAGAATTTCTTGCTGCAATTTTCAACATAATATTAAAAATGCATATAAGAATCATCTTAATAAAATGATTCTTATAAATTACCCCATATCAAGTGAAAAGGAGAAATTTCCACCCTCTCATCCCCTACTCTACAAGGGGGCACACAATGTAAGTTCTTTAGCTCTATAACTCGCACTCTACATGGAAATGAGCATTCACATCTAGGTCTTTTTTAACATTATGGTACTTTACATCATCATTACATTTTTAACTTTTTCCATCTTCCTGAGAATTCGATCCCCATGCTTTTCCATGAATGTTAGGGATCATGTTGAGCCTTTTGCTTGGTGGTTTCTTGCATTTCGAGGGCTCCCAATTTGGATTTTCTCATATGTCAACATCCTTCATGCGTGAAAATGACCTTATAACTCTTTCTATTGTTGAATCTCTCTACTTGGATTCTCTGCTTTGATTCCAAATGCATTTTAATTATGGGTTTCTAATATAGAAATTCCATGGTGGAAATTTTTTTGTGTGCTTTCAATGGCATGAGGGAAATACAACTATAATCAATGACGTCCTCACTGTCAATCTCTCATCCATACCCAAGATGAGGTCAAATCCTCTAAGGCTATTATATTGAATAAGTACACCCTTCTTGCAATGAAATAATCCATTAAGTCCAGTGAAGAAGAAGCTTGACTAGAATGAAGTTTTCTCCATGATGAGGAAGTTTCTAATCAAGTTACATAGTGGGATCTAGAGACTGGAACCATCAGAACCTATGATATCAAGTATTTCAAGACTTTGCACTTACATTAACATGTTTAAACTATAATTGGTAAGCTCATATTTGAAAGAATCAAGGAATACTAGAACATTCTTCTTCAACTAGATGAGCTCCAATTGCAAGTCAAGGAAATAAATCACAAGGTCTCTACTTAAGTACCAACAAAGATGGACACTAGACCTCAGACATCCAAGCCTACATTTTTCCATGTCACCGACTATGATGATAATTTTCCTCTAGTTTATACTTTGATATGCACACCATATTTAGTCTATTTTTTGGTTCTCTTGCTATAGGAGAAGCATTTCTTCTCCTATAACTAGGAATAGGCTATCAAAACATTCTTTTTGCAAAGTAAATCTCCTCATACTTGAAACTTCCAATTATACTTTTTGGACTAGTAATGTTACTTAAAGAATATGGACTTGACTACTTTTTTTTGCTACTATTTCAGTTTCCCTGGTGGTAGACTAGTAGCATAGCCTATGTACTTTTTAATATTTTTTAGTTAATACAAAAGCCTCTCTCTAGCTTATGAAAAAAATGATTCTTATAAATTTTGAAAACCATAGACACACTTTGGAAGAGCATTTTAGAGCAAAGAAGAAGTAGAAAAATCAACCCTCAAGTTCACCAAAGAGCATTTCTCCTGAACCACCTATTAAAGGGTCTGCTAAGAGAGGATCTGAGCATGATTACCCTTCTCAATATTTTCACAGTGAATATGTTTATCACATCAAGCCTAATCCTCTATTGGATAATTCCATATTTCGCTACACTCTAATTGACCCATTGGACGAGTGATCCAAGTGGATACAGAAATAGAAGTGGCCTTGAAAATAGCTCAAAAATAAAATTCCTTAGATGGTAGTGAAACCAAGGAAATATCATAGTGCTCATCACCATGATTCTAATAGTGTAAACGACACTCAAATCTGAGTTCATTTGCTCAAGTTATAGTTGGTCAAAGTTCTGGTCAAACTGGGCCAAGTGGTAGTCACTAACGAGGCAACAATTCGACAGAGTCCCAATAGACCCGCCTGACCATTGGTCAACAAAAACACTTATATATGTTTAAACGGTTATCCAAACCACCACTACCAGACCCTTACAATGATTACCATATGTTATATGTAGAGGGTATTGGAACCGACAGGGCTTGAACCTGCCTGGATGAGTGGGCCGGCCCGCCACCCAGACAGTCCCAAATGTATACCAAATTTAAACCTCATATAACTACCAACTGCTAAAAGACTCCAAAACCACATATTTTAAAAACTTTATATGGAATGCAAGGGGTTTGAACTGGAACCTCCGCGAAACCAACGCGCCCCATTACCAATGACCCACATGACCTACGTTGGTAGCTCCATCACCAAGGTACATTTAAACCATTTGACCACCGACGGAGGGTAGACAAGTGCATAACCTTGAGCAACAGAGGCAGTGGAACCATGAGTGAGGGAATCTTTGAGATGTTGTAAAGATTCCTTTAGAGGGCTAGAGGTGCTAGTGTCAGAATTTGACAAGTTTATAGTCGATTTTGCATGTTTTGTGTCAGGAATCTAGGTACATGATCTGTTTCTCCATACGAGGTCTCAATTTTCGGGACATCATCTGAATTGGAGGTATAAGGCTCATTTTTGTAATGTTGCTTGTAATTGATTTCTTCAATGCCACTTAATGAAAGAAGACCTCCCCACTTTGAGCAAAACCTGGAGACGTAGCCCACATTGGGTGAACTTCGTAATCAAATCGTTTGTGTGTCTTTGATCTCATGTTTGTTTTATGATTTCCACTTCTCTTTCATGTGTTAATTTACTTGGTTAATGATTATATGGAATTATATATGCATCCTTAAAGTTAAAAGTTTTGGATCAAGTTTGGTATCAGAGCAGGTCTTCTTGATGTGAGTTGCATGAGTGAATGCTAACTAGGAAAAATATCCTAAGAGGTGAAGGAAAACTTAAATCCTTTGATCCTAAAGTGGGGTGTGTACCACAAAAACGAAACATGGAAGATGAGGAAACTTGATTGGAGGAAGAGCAAAATTATCGCAAGATCTTCTTCACCATGGAAGAGAAAATTGACAAATTATTTGTAGAATATGAGAAGACAATCAAGCATGAGAAGAAAGAACGAGATGATCATGCCTCTGTAAATCATGAAGGTGGAGGAGAAGAACCTCCTCCCTATCCGTCCTCCGGTGAAATTTCTTCTTCTTCCTCTTCTCATCATTCTAGCAGGAACCAAAGGAATGGATCTAAAAAGCACTTTTTCAAGCTAGATATCAAGTTCAATTTACCTGTATTTAGTGGAGAATCTAATGCAGAAAAGCTAGATAATTGGATAGGATAGGTTGAAGTGTATTGCCGCATACTACAAATCAAAGAGGATGAGCCAAGATCCATCTAACATCCCTTCGATTGAGTGGCACCACTCTCATCTGATGGGAAGGAAAGTTGCACGAAAGTGGTAAGAGTAGTCGTAAATTTATTTCATCTTGGCCTGATTTCATTCCTTCTTTAAGAAGAAAGCTTTACCAATTGGGTTACATACAGAAGGCCATGATGGAATGGAAACATTTGAAAAAAAGCAAAGGTCAAACTGTTCATAATTTTACAAAGGAGTTTAGAAAACAAGCATTAGCATTGAATGTTCCACTAGACACTTCTGAGACATTGATGAAATATAATGGATATTTTCATAGTTATTTTCATCGTTCAATGTTATTATTTGAACCTAATTCTCTTGATGAAGCTAGTGTGAAGGTTTTACATCTTGAAAGTAGGGAGAAGCATGAGCAAGATGACCACACGAAGAGGGCAACAATAGCCAAGAGAAGAGAAGAAAGGCCCTCTTGTACTCATTAACATAAAGAAGGGCATGATGAGGAGAATTGTTGGAAACTTCAACCAAAATTGAGACCTCAGAGGAACAACAGAAAAGAGAAGCATAAGACAGTTGCAACCATGTAACAAGACTAAGAATCTGAATCAGAGGATGATGAGATATTATAGCTGCAAGATTTGCAGGTGGTGGACCAATTGACCTGGGATCAAATTCAGGTGACAAAATGAATATTTCAGCGCTTGGGATTGCAATGGATGGACCCATCAACTTGGGTTCTGATTTGGGAGATGAGACAAATATTTCAGCAGATGTTGTGCCAAAAATGAAAAGGGCACCAAATGTGGCATGGATCTAAGAACTTGAAGAAATCAACCAAATCATTCAGGTGAAGAATGTTGAACTAAGGAGACTTCTACACAAAGTAGAGAAAGAGAAACCTATGCAGGTTTACCCCCACACATACCCACAGTATGCATGAATATGCATAAATACATATGTCCCAGGTATTTGACTCTCAAAGGAGTTAAATCTTCAAACCATAAATGATTTGTTGGCATTATGATGCATGTGTTGTACTTGATGGCAACCCTCTCATAGAAGATCATCTCACTTGTATACATTCAGATGAATCTATAGAAGAAATATCAGATGTAACAGAGTGCATGGGTTACCGGATAGCAAAAAGGGATCAGATGACAGTTCACAAGTAAGCTTTGCCATCAAGTCCAAAGGGGGAGATTGTTGGCATTATGGCTAAAGTGTTGTCCTTGATGGCAACCCATTCAGGTGATAGATCACAGTACTTCAAGTCAGCAGCAGAGATTTATGATCAGATATCAAATATTGAAGAAAATAAGAGGTACGCGGCGCCACAGAAGGCACAGCTGCGGAGGTACGCGACGCCACAGAAGGTGCAGTGCAAAGACGACACAAAGGCGCCACAGAAGGCGCAGTGCGGAGACGCCATAGAAGGCGCAGTGCGGAGATGCCACAGAGGCGCCACAGAAGGCGCAGTGCGGAGGCGCCACAGGAGACGCCACAGAGGCGCCACCGAAGACGCAGTGCGGAGGCGCCACAGAAGGCGCAGCTACTGAGGTGCGTACCCCCAGTGCACACACTTCAAGGAAGTAAAGCACACACACATGGGGTTCCTTATGTTTAACCCTTGGTATTTAGCCGATGGTATTGTGTTATTATGGTTTTGGCCCGTGGTATTGTTTTATATTATTATTATTATTGAGTCCCATGATCCATGATTTGAGGAAGAGCTTGCCTATATAAAGCAAAGGAGATCATTTGGCTTGGGTATGCTTTTGGGTTGAATATCTTAAGATCTGAATATTGGGTTATTGTTTCAAAAGCTCGATCTATATGAAAGTGAAGTGGAAAGCGAATCTGTGAAGGGTGATCTCTCGAGCGTTGCAGCTGCGGAAGTGCGGAGGCGCCACAGAAGGCGCAGTGCAGAGACGCCACAGGAGACGCCACAGAGGCGCCACAGAAGGTACAGTGCGGAGGCGCCACAGAAGGCGCAGTGCGAAGATGCCACAGGAGTCGCCACAGAAGGCGCAGTGTGGAGGCACCACAGAAGGCGCAGTGCGAAGATGCCACAGGAGACGCCACAGAGGCGCCACAGAAGGTGCAGTGCGGAGACGCCACAGAGGCATCACAGAAGGCGCAGTGCGGAGGCACCACAGAAGGCATAGTGCGAAGATGCCACAGGAGACGCCTCTCCACAGAAGGCGCAGTGCGGAGACGCCACAGGAGACGCCACAGAAGGCGCAGTGCGAAGGCGCCACAGAAGGCGCAGTGCGAAGGCGCCACAGAAGGCGCAGTATGGAGATGCCACAGAGGCGCCACAGAAGGCGCAGTGCAGAGACGCCACAGAGGCGCCACAGAAGGCGCAGTGCAGAGACGCCACAAAGGCGCCAGAGAAAAGGAAATTGCGTATCTGTCTTAAGATCTTTTGTTGACTGATTCTTTTGTTGATAAGGTGTTCTGAGTTTAGTTTACTGTTATTGTGGATGTGGTTATCTGGGTGACTTACTGGTACTTGATGATCATTTGATGTTTATGGATCCAGTTTGAAAATTTATGAAAAGTGGTCCTTGAAAGAAAAGAAGTAGGGGGTTGTAGCTGCCTTCCAGGAGAGACTGGAAAACGAGAGAGAGTTGTAGCTCTCTGCAGGTTGCAGCCTGCGTACTGGTAAAGGACTGCACCAGTACAAGACCATTGTAAAAGGAGTTTCTAATTTGAAAGAAGATAGAGACATATTGCAGCAGGTGGTTTTCACCCACATTGGGTTTCCACCTTATATCTGGTGTTCTTTGATGTGACTGTCTGTTTTTCTTGCTCATTATTTTATGGTACTGATATGTAAAAATAATTCAAAGTGTAAATAAGGAAGATTTGTTAAAAGAACTAGATAATACTGATTCACCCCCCCCTCTCAGTATTATTTTCAATAATTCTCACATGAAAATTTGTGATGATTTACCTCTCTTCAACATCACATGCACAATGGACCTATATTTGTATTGAATAGTTGAATTATAGCATATGAATCCTCTCACACATGACACATTTGAACATAAGATAATCAATCCATCCTATCACAAAATATTCGATGTGCAATATTCATATCTTCAAGTGTATCAGATATGTCATGCTCCATTTGAATGTATTGATGTCACTCTATGTCAATATTTAGTGGATCATTTTTGTTGCTCAGAGCTACTCTTCCTTTTTTTGTAGGATTTTCTTTCCTTGAATTATTTTTCTTCATGAGAGATATACTTTTTTCTCATATAATTTTCTTTTCCTGAAGTTAATTTTTTTCCCTTGTTTTTGATGTTTCGTAGTTATCATATATTATTCCTTTCTCTGTCTACATGCTCTTTTTTGTGTAGAATTTTGAATATTTTGTTCCTGATGTTGTTCATTTATTGTCTAGCCAGCTTCATGTTAGCATTGTGGAGAGGAACAACTGAATAAGGATTGCCTTGGTAGACAGCAAAGAAATAAGACTAGTCCTTTTGAATTATAGGCACATGAGCTAACAATTGATAGCACAAAATGAGATGAGGGAGAATCCCATAATTCTCTTTGAAAATTTCCTTCTTGAACTATTTAAAGGAATTTTGGAAATCTAAGGTTCTGTTGAAGGCTGGAAATTCTCTGCCTCAACATCGGGGAAACTACTCAGTCAGGAACTTAAAGCAACTCCTTTTCCATTTCGAATGGTGGCCCTGACTAGGAATATGAGACATGTTTCCATTAGTAAAATATATAAAGATGGATGAAATATATATAAGTGTGAGGGTAATGATGTGAATAAAACTCAAAAATAAAGAATAAATAAACTTATAATAACTATCTTGGGAAAAGATTTCTCTATATATGTGACTTTAGAACAATCTGACTTTTAACATGACAATATAGATCGTCAAATCATTCATGAGGTCAAAACTAATAAAGATAACTAATTTGATTAAATAGTTAATTAACTTAGTTGAGAAAACTCATTGCACATATAAATATCTTTGTTCATTCATATACTTAAAATATTTTAGTTAAACACATCAATAGTCATAAATGCTCAATTGCTTGTAAAAACATATATGATAAATACAAATACAGTAACCATTCATCTCATAAAAATAGCACTAGTATACAGATAATACTACCCAATAAACATTAAATTTTCTCATAAGTGAAACGGTAGTGGTTCCTCTTTCTATTAAGATCCCTTCAAGCTACAATAGTGAAAACCAAAAGATTTCTTGCAAAAATTTAGAACCCCTTCTTCATAACAATGAAGGGGATTTATACTTGTAATTAAAATACAAATAATCACGACAGATAATTAAAAATGAATATGATTAAAATTAATACAAATTCAAAATAGAAACAATTACAATAAAACATAAATAACCCTAATAAAATAATAATAAATAATAATGCATTTAAAACAGAAATTAAAAATTAATAATAATAAATAATAAATAAAATTGAAGTGAATATAATTATAACAATTAAAATCAATAATTAATTAAAACTAATATAACAATTATAACAATTAAATTAATAACAATTAAAATTAATAATTAATAAAATAAATACAATGAAAATAATTGAAATAAATAAATAATTAAAATTAATTAAAACAAAATTAATTAAAATAATTATAAAATTAATTAAAAATTAATACAAATATAATTAATATAACCCTAATGAAATTAGTATAACCAAGAAGATAATAATTAGATAATGAATTTCAAATCCCTAAATATCACAAAATATAATTAAATTAGCAAAATATAATAAAACAATTAAAATTATAATAAAAAACAAAATAGAATAGATTAAAAATTTTAAATTCTAATATATGTCAGCTAAGCATCTCATCTCTATATATTTGGAAAGATGAGAACAATATTTCAATAATATTTCACATCTTGAAGATGAACCACCGTTGCTGGTTCACAACGTCGATCAGAAAGAAACCTAATGCGATGTATCTCGAAGATAATCTACATACTGGAGTAGTTTTAACAAACTACACTTAAAATAAAGTAAAATACAATAATAAAATGTAGTTGTAATAACTTGACTATGATTGAGATGAAGGTTGCTCTCCCATACACTGTCGAAGTTCACATATATGTCATTGGCTTTAACTCAGGTGAATGATGAGGTTGTATGCACATCCATGCAGTGAATAGTGCATCGCGGAGTGATGGGAGCATATGAATGGTAGTGTTGGAGAGATACCTTACTATTAGCCAATGACTATGCATTTCACTAGGAAATGCTAATGGAATTCCAAGTCGACCTTTCACAGATTCCTGATTTTCTTATGCTTCTTCTTTGAGAATTCCTACCATGCTTTAGTCAACAATTTTAGATCAGGTAAAGTGTCCTGAGGGTAGCCTGAAATTAGGTTAGCCTCTAATAAACTGTCACTGGTTGATTCAGTGAGATTGTTGGAAATATCTCTGGCACTAAAGATTTCCATTTTTTGCATATTTGAGTTTTATTTTCCATTCTTGGAAGCAATCTCCTTCTATGACTCTTCAATCTTAGGGATATCAGCGGACCTTCCCTCAATACTAACCTTCTAGTCATATAATCAGAAATCTTCTCCTTAACTTCCTTGTAGTATGTCCTCAGATCAGACAATTAATTGATTCACTAGTGAATCTATTGATTGACACAAGTCTTGGATAATGGCTAGTTTATGACAAAAAGCAACTTGTTATTGAGCAAGTAGATTGTTTAGTTATGCTTCTTCCTTCTTGAGCTCAACTATCTTTGGATTTACTTTTAATTGCTCAATCTTTTGTTGAAGTTCCTAGATTTGAATATCCCTATTTTTTATATCAGATTCATGTTGAATCTTTAAATTGTCATAATTCATTTGCAGTTCTACAAGTTGTACTTTCCATTTTTTAGAATTTATTATTTTTCACTTTCAAAACCTTGTTCTAACTACCTGATCCTTTCACCTTTCTCTCTTAGCAGTTGTTGCACTTCAGAGGGTTTATCGATAGTTTCACTAGCATGTGCTCTTGCAAATTGGAAAGCCTTCCTAGATCCTCAGTAGGAGTAGCTTGAGCATCTTTCCAAAGTACTTCAAAGGAAGCATTATCAAGGACTAAGGCCTGGGTTTGTTCAATTATCTTCCTTTTTCTCTATTTGTTGACCACCACTTTATGTTTTAGACTATAAAATACATTTGGAGGAGGAATTTTCTCAATCTTTAGAATGAACTAAGAGGTAATAAATATTGGGATAAATTCAAAATCATCCATGTCTAGAGGTTTCTTGGAATCCTAAATAGTAAGCAAGGTCTTCTCAATGACTTCGGGGGTCTGTGTGATTTGCATCTGGAATGGAGTCTTCAAATTTTTAGGGCATGTTTCTTTAGTAAACTACTCCCAAATTTCATCTAGATTCTTATTTGTTAGAGTTCCCTATTCCAATGAGGAAGAAGAAGCACCTGTCCCTTTTGTATGAGATACATCAGGGACCTGTGATGTGCATACTGAAACTCTATCCTGCTCAATGTTTTTTTGATGAAGCTTCAACAAATTTGTAGGTATGTGGGCTACATTTTTATTCATGTATTGATTAAACCGAACCAATTCTTCAGGACTCAACTATGTTGCTACTTGTTTCTCAACCTTTTCATATTCAGAAGTTGGTTGAAATAAATCATCAAACTTATCTGGTTCATTTGTGAATTGCCTAATTTTTTACCTGAATAGTAACATTCTTGGCAGTATCATTAGGATCATACTGCATATGGGGAATGGTTGGTAAAATTAGATGTTGAATTTCTTCAATCTCTAGAGTAGCATGCCTGGAAGTTTCAAGAGCATCGACACCACATTGAAGGGGAAAGTTAGGCCAAATTGTCTTTTTATTATCTTTCATAACTTTTGAAAGGCCATTCACTACAGTTTGGTAGGCTATCTCTCGGGCTAGGATTTTGTTAGGAATGTAAAGGGGAAACACATGAGGGTGTTCAAGGGTGCCAAATATTTGGATATAGGTGAAGGATTCTTCTCCAAACCATCTTCCAATAGATAATAAATCATTATTGGCTTCAAGTGAAATCCTAGGAGCTCTCTCATTAAAGACATTTTGGTGGATTGGTGGGATAACGACATGGAAAATTTTGTAGAGATAAGGTTGGTATCCCATAGTCTGCTATGCTATATATGTATAGGAATAGGGTATTCTATGGTCCACTTTCATCCCATAGATGTAAAATTAGAAGTGAAAGAGATAGTATCCATTATGTAGGTGCTCATGTAGAAAGGGGGAACAATGTTCTTAGAAAAATGTGCTTTTTCCTGTAATTCAGCATTTATGTAGTTATGGTATTAGAAAAAATGGTTCCCTGATCCATAACATAGCCATCTAAAGTAACATCAAAAGGGTACCCATTGGTTTGAGAACTTTTGAGTATTAGGGTAACCAGCAATCTAGACATCATAGTCACTATATAACTATATGGTCTAGCAATAGAAGAGATAGTGTACATACCCTTACCATCGTGCTTATGTTTGTTGGGAATCCTTCTCAATCCTTTGATTACCTTTGATTTTTATTCATTTTCTTTCATGAATTTCTCTATAAATTGGTTGTCATATTTCTTCTGGGGTGCAGTAGCTAGTACATCTTTCTTAAATCATTGATGTTGAATGACCCAATAATTGTATTCCTCTTGGTCATGAAATTCTTGTTTGAAATATTTAAATAGTCAATGAACCATATAATCATATCGGTATAGGGTAGGGTGTTAGGTCTGGTTGCAATCATGTGTAGGAACAAATTGGTGACATTGCTATAAATAGTTTTAGAAATAGGTAGAGAATCATCAGTTGTAATTTTTTTCCTTGTGACCCTCGGTTCTTCATCTTCAAATATCTTATAAATGACCTCCCAAGAGGAGCTTCCATCATCGGGGTAGCATAGGCATTTCAGTAGCCTCAAGTGGAAGAGTGGCTGGCTGTTGTTGAGAAACTAGTTTCTTCCTGGGTTTATTTTCCCTAGACATTTCTGTTGAGTTTTGCTTATTGAGAATGGTCTACAAAGAGAAATAAAAGAACAAGAACAAACTTTTGAATTGAATAATTACGTAGAGAAAACAACCAATTTCATATGAATCTCTGTCTTTTATCACCAAAACCTTATGATATCATTTCAAAATAATGAAACCATTAATAACATCGAAATCATAAATTCTTTACATTCAACCATTAAATGATAAAACATGGATTCACATGGGCTTTGGTACATTTTAGTGTATATTCTCATCCTCAGATAGGCTTTTAAAGTGTAACAACTAAAATATAGGTGAGAAGAGATATCGAAGATACTGTATCAGAGGATTGATATCAGAGGTTTGGTTTCAAAGGTTTGATATCAGGGCTGTGAAAGGATGACATTCAATTGGAAGTCCTGGTATTAAATTTCTGATATGATTAAAGGGAGGTTCATCAGAGATCAAAGGTTTGGGAACATCAGAGATTAACGATCGAAGTATCAGAGATTTGTGGATATCGCAATATCGACGAAGTTACTTATCGAATGATGAGCAGGAAGGGATATCGGAGATCCACGGATTGGGAAATCGGAGATCAGTGATATGAGGTTCATATAGAAAACTCTGATATTTAGGAGCTTCGATAATGCTACGTGGAAATCTTATGGGGTCAAGATTTTATTATTTTATTCGCAAAGAAGTGCTTTATCACTTTTAGGCTTAAAACATTTGAAAAATTCAATCGAGGAAATTTTAATTGCAACTTATCTTAAGGGGACATGTTACAATGTTCCAATAAAATTATTCTGATAATATCTTTTGAATGAAACCTAATGGATATTTTATTTGCAAATATGTCTTGTGGGCCTAAGCTCTGATATAAAGGTTCCAATAAGGGAGATTTCTCATTTAGTCAAGTTTTGTGGAAAAATGAAACTAATATTGTCATATTTTATTGAAACTTAAAAGTATTTTATCCTAAATTTAGAAGGATCCCTATTATTTATTATTTCTACTATTAACCTTAGTGGGGAGGTTGTTGACTAGTACAAAAATTGACGACATACTGTGCGAAACAATTATCTCTGTTAAGAATAAATGAAGTTTTAAACTATCAATAAAGAAGAATTATAAAGATAAAAATACTTGAAGTTTTGATTGATAAGGATTACTCTGAATAAAAGAACTCATCATTTTTTGAATTATCTCATAACCTGTTTATTGATGAAAATATTTATTACCTTTGTTGGTAATTTAATCAGTTATAAAGACAAAGTCAAGAACTATTAAAGCTTATATTTTAAGATTGACCTAGTTGTCACTGGTAGAGCCACTGCTACTAGCAAGCCTCCATAGCCTTGATAGGGTTACCATTTAACCAAAGATATACCAGTATCTCATCTATTTATAGTAATATTCTTATAGTTATTTAATATTTTCTTTTATATATATATTTTTTAGCTTACTTGAAATTCATTGTCCTGGATTCGTAACCAAATGATGACAATGTCATTCATAGGTTATAATGATATTGAACAAGTTGCCTCGTGATGAGACCTCTTGTATTATAGTTATATAACCGAAAGCCATTATCTTGGTTTCATGACCAGTGTTGATAATGTCAATACCATTGGTTTCCCATGATCATGGTAAGTCGGCTCATGTTGAGACCTCTTACCTTTTAAGTTTTATATATTTTTGAATTACACTCTAAAAATATTAAAATTAGTGGGTGGGGAGGTATATTAACTCCTTGAGAGTAATGGATGATAATTGAATCCAAAAGATGCTAAAAATTCAAAATATCTTTTATCTTTTAAGGAAAACCTTTTTATGACCAATCATAGGATATCCAGAATTATAAAGTTTTCAAGTTGTGAAACATTTACAATTTAATGGATATAAAGATTTCAGAGCTTTATAATAGATGCAATTCTAAACTTCAGTGTTATAATTAGTTTTCTAACATATCTTCTTTAATTATTCAAAGTTCATGTAAATTATGAGAGACCCTAATGTGAAGGCAAAGGTGTATTACGTAACATTACCAAAGCTACAAAAACCAATATATACCTATGATTATTTACATATTTACAGGAGGATAGGTATCCTTAAGAAAAATAATTTTTCAAAACTAGCCCATTAACTGGAAGAGCTTCCCTCTTTCCCTGAAAATATTGGAGGATAAAGGTTGATGGGCCTAGTTTTTGAACGATCTAAAATGGGCCTTGCCATAATTTATGGAATTTTGTATGTCTTCCTTTCTCTTCATGGTTTTTCTCCCATTTCAGAACTAGATCGACAACTTAAAAAAATAATTATTAATTGAACTTGTATCAAATGAAGGTTTAACCAATTGTTGATGATGGGCATGAGCTTTTCAATCTTTAAGCATTTCCCCCTGTAGCTTAAGAATTTGAGACATTCTTAATTGTACAATAGAAGAAGGCTTTTCTTCAATGGATTTCACTAGGGTTAGTGATGGAATAGCTATATTAGGAGGTAGAATAACTTCTTTTCCATACACTAATTGAAAAGGAGAAGTGCCTATAGAGACCTTCTGTATGATTCTTTGAGCCCATAAAGAAATAACTAGAGCTTTGTGCCAATTTCTTTGATTTTGGTCAACTATTATTTTGATTATTCTAATTAGGTTTTTATTAGTAGAATCTACTAATTTGTTTCCTTGAGGGTAATAATTTGTATAATACATAAGCTGTAAACCTATTTTAAGAGAAAATTTGGTAATGATATTTCTTGAAAAATAAGGTACATTATAAAAAATTAGGGCATCAAGAAGACCAAACTTGGTAACAATAATTTGATCAATAAATTCAATAATGTTTCCAGAATTGGCCACCTTTAGGGGTATTTCTTCCACCCATTTGGTGACATAGTCCATAGCAGTGAGCATGTATTTATGCTTCTTGGAAGGGTTAGGAACAATATCACCTACTATATCCATTCCCCATTGTTTGAAATTTTTCTCAATGTTAACTAGCTTCAATGGTAAGGCCAGTTTCCTATGTTCCTGAAGCAGTTCAACAAAATTTCCATTTTCAGACATAAGCATGAGTGTCCATGAATAAATTTGACTAATAGTATCCATGAATATTATAAGTAATTGTGTCTCTACCATCGTGTCCACCAGTTGGTCCATCATCTAGCTCTTGCAAGACCTTTTCTGTTTTAGATTTTTCTAGACTCTTAGAAAAACGGAATCATAATTCTTCCTTCGTAAGATATCATTTTCCAAATGATATTGAAAAACTTTAATTTTGAG
Source organism: Pinus taeda (assembly GCA_000404065.3). Taxonomy (NCBI): domain Eukaryota; kingdom Viridiplantae; phylum Streptophyta; class Pinopsida; order Pinales; family Pinaceae; genus Pinus; species Pinus taeda. The sequence continues at coordinate 43,499 of APFE030836222.1, read as the reverse complement.
AGCTCTTTTCTTTTTATAATTGAGTTCCAATGGAGCATAACCATTGTTCAAATAAATAATTAAATCGACATATTGAGATTTAGTGTAAATGGGACATACCTATGTGAGATGAACATTATTACTTGAATCTTCATCAGTTGAACTGTCATAAACGCCAACTATCACATAAGCTCCAGCTATCAATCTGCAAAAATCTTCACCTCTTACTATTTTAGCTAGTTTTATATCTAGGTCATATTCTTACAGGGAAGCAACCCAATTTTCTCTTTTCTCTCCTAATTATTTTTGGATAAGCAATTGTCCAACTATAGGGAAAAGAAAAATTACTTTTGCATGTGTTTTCAGGAGGAAAGGCCTGAAATTCTTTATCAAATTAAAGAATGGAAAGGATTTCTTATCAACCTCTGAATAATTTATCTCGGCTCCTTGTAGATTGGAGCTAAAGAAGGAAATTAGGGCTTCATTTTGTTGTTCATTAGGTTGAGTCAAAATTGATGCATAGGATTTCTCGGAAGAAAAAGTACAAAGAATGAATTGTTCGGTAAAATTAGGGGTTGATAACAAAAGGGCGTCAATGATTTCCTTTTTTATTGACTCAAATGCTTTTCTTTCAATCAACCTCCTTTTGAAAATTCACTTCTTCTTAATCATAGCCTATAAGAGATGTACAATTTGAGAGAAGTCCAAAACAAATCATGTAACAAAATTAATGCCCAAGGAAGGATTACATGGATTTTTTATTCTGTGGTAAGGGGATTTCAAATATTTCCTTGATTCTATCTGGATCTATGCATATTCCTTCTTTAGACAGTATAAATCCTAGAAGTTTTCCTTCATCAAGAGATAAAAATGGTTTTTTAGGACCTTCTTTGCTGGTGGTTTCTCCTTATTGACCTTCACATCCGGGACTATGCTGCAACTATATTCGATGGATTTTTCCAGTTGTTGTTGTCACTGATGTGAATCATCTCTTTACTTAACCATTTTCTCCAACTCCTTCTTCAGCATAACTTTCTCATTTTCCACCTGCATCATGAACGTCAACATTCGTTGTTCCTTCTCTTGCAGCTCGATTGTTAAACTTTGATGGAATTCGTGCAACACCTGAATGGGAAATGTGTTAACGATTATGTTAACGATCTTCCATGCTTTGGTTCATTCTCTGTCATCTAGTGTGTACCACTATAGTTCCTTATATGGCACCTTCAAAATTCTAATGTTGAATTGTGTTTCTATTCTTCGCTCTACCTGCAATGACTGAGCTATTTTTTCTGACTGTTTTAATACTTGTGGCAACTCCTTCAGCTCCACGATGCCCTAATGTACATCATCCAATATCATTCTATATCGATCAAAAACTCTATATAAGGTCTCCATTTTGATATCCTGGACCTTCTCTCTGATCTTGTCAATGTCCCCATCAGTGAGGATAAGTGATTCTATGCACTTGGACATATCTACTTTGTGTTTTTTCCTCTTGCCTAATTCAGCTGTTGTGTCTCTCCTTCTCAAAATAAAAGGTTACTCCTATGATACTCCTGCATCACTGAGGGGTTCCTCATGATCCTACTATGTTTCCTCTATTTCAATTTCTACACCCTTTCCATTTATACTTCCATCCTATAGGGTACCCTTCTGTGTTCCAACCACTCCACTGGGTGGAGTCAAACATTCTTCCATCCATTGTTTTACTACAATGAGAAAATCATCTTCAGTTACTAAGTGTACGAATGGGTGCCATGTCCTAGTTGGGTCCTTCATTGCCTTCACATAGGCTCTATGGAAGTCTGCTCGACAAAATTTCTTATATAAACTAGGTGAATGACTTGGATCTTGATTTATCACCATGTGTAGATCCATTTCCATCACCAGAAAGAAAATCATATTCTCTAGTGTGTGCATCGACTTTTATGTAAACCAAAGTGTGGAGCTATAAAAAGGGTCTCTTTCACCTCTAGTTACCTCACATTAATATGTTAATCTGGGAACGTTTCGCTATTTCAAAGAGTGTCTCAGTTTGAGGCTTAGCATTTGCTAGAGTAATGCTCGTAGTACAGTTGTTTAAAACTACAAAAGTAAATGGATGCGTGTCTACAACTTAACTACTTCAAAAGGCTAAATCACACATTCAGATATTAAGCAATGTATCAATCAAGGGTTCGGTAGCAATAAACCATTCCTTTAGAAACTGATGGAAAAGAAATAAGAGAATAGAGTAGGGGTCTGGGAGCCAAGCAACAGATGCCAATGCTCACTACAACCAGAGATCGTCCTTCACACCAAAATAACAAATAACAAGAAATGGAATGGCAGATAAAGAGAACAACAATGAAATGGAACAACAACCTTAAAATGGAACAACAATTCGATGGCAATTCAGAAATGGAACAACAATTCGGAAATAGAACAACAATTAAGAAATGGAACAACAATTCGGAAATGGAATAGCAATCAAGGAATAGAGCAGTAAATAAGTCTAACAAGCTATGAATCTATTCAATCACGTGCATTAGTCATAACCAAACATCAATCTTTCATTCTTAAAGATGTACAGACAAATGGAACAACACCGCCTACAAATACATGATGGAACAACAATGAAAACCATATAAACGCAACGTGTTCAGTCTGATTCAGTTGTCACTCTATTAGAAAGTGTACGATTGCATCTCAAGATGAAACAATAATATTCAAGAATTTAATAATCATATAAAATCAGAGCTTCCAAGATAAATTTTGTAATGCTAAGGCACACTCACATAACACAAAAACTCTGTAATGGAACAACAGTATCCTGTAGAAATTAACTATATTATACCAACACCTAAAGGAATAGTAACATGATGCATCGTCAATACAAAACTTTTGTTTGCAGGAACATTAATGGATTAAACACGACAGAGCATGTGACATAAACTTTATAAAACATGTCAGATTACCAGATCACGTTGATAAGAAAACCACACAGAAACCACGCGTAATGGTACAAGAGCAAGTGTCCTCCAGGGCCAGGCCCTTAGCCTCCAGGGGTACACCACTTAAGGTTATTCCAGGCTCAAAGATAAAACAGTAACCAGGTCTGTATTAATGCATGAAGTAAAATTACAGTAAAGCAAGTCTTAACAGGACGTAATGATCATAGTCTTGATCTTTTAAAAGAAATTACATAAGAGCATAACCATGCTTTAGCTAACAATATTTCCCCTTATATAAGGGTGACGACAGAGATATCTATATGCAGAAATAGATAAAACAACAATCCCTCAGGATCAAGGATCCTAAGGGATTCATAGAATCGTTAATCCTTAGTCACTTCTTCTCCTTTCTACGCCAAGCTGGTATCTCCACTTCCTTTCCTGGGTTGGTCCATTTTGATCTAGTTTGCATGCGGTCTCTCATCGAAGGGGCATCAGTTAACCCATATTTTTATTTTCCTTTAGGACGGCCACTTTTCGTTTTTCCTCCCTCTTGTACATGGAAACGACAATTGTCAGCATTCTATATTAATCTCACATGTTTCGTTATAATTCTTTATCATTTTCTAAGTTCATAATGCAAAAAGGCTTATACGTCCTAATGAAAAGATACTGAAATAACCATCAAAACATACCTTCTTTGATACTCCACACACCCCCCTGCTTACCCTCTTTCATGGCCTGATGAAAACATTGTAGTTGACATGCAAGGCAGTGAGTGAGTAGGCTGGAGATGGAATCTCATGTGAGGGCCTGCAGTCGTGATGCAAAACTAGGTGATCAAAGAAATGGCCTATTTGACCCTCAGGCATCTCATACAGGGCTTGGTATCCGGGTGTAGGATGCCAAATGATTGGACTCTGGAACCTATATCCTAACCAGGATGGCCCTACCCTCAAAACAATTTCGCCATAGAGGCGAAAACGGTTGGCAACTAGTTTAAAATTCTCATACTGAAATGGTTCTCTGAGCTGGATATTCAGATTAGATATTTGATATCGAAATTTAGTTGCATCAATGGCAGGGTCTTTGATAGAGGAATAGTATTCAAGTCCCTACCGAATGATTGCCTCATGCATGGGTCCTAATGCTTCAATCACTCCTGGAGTCTTGATGAGATTTCTGTGTTTCCTCCATAACTATGTTGGGTCCCTAGGCTCAGCTCTTATCCATAGATCTAATATGTTTTCTTGTCTTTGAAAAGTGTTATAGGCTTTGAGCCATTTAATTTGATTAACTGCAAATGAAATAAATGCCTATAATTGAATGTCCCCAACAAAAGGGCCAGGGTTCAGTTCGGTCTCTTGTTCTAGTACAAGGTTATGCAAGTAAAATTCACACAATAATCTCTATACTTTTACCCCATAGTGTTTACAGTAGTTTATGAAATCACCTATGGTGTTAATTTGTATGGGAGCACCTGCTTTAACAACCCTTATTTTCAATTGCAAATACCTTTCCATTAAAAACAGGGCATAGTTCTTAGCAGGGGCTCTACATGCTAGGATGTCATTGTATAGAGAACACAAGGTATCCATCTTCTTGATAACTACATCTAACCTACGAGTTACCTTTGCAACTTTCTCTTGTTCCTCCTGCCATCCTTCGAAGGCCTGACTTTCAGATAAGTTGACGTTCCTTAGCTGCTGCTGTAGTTCTTCATATTTTTCTCGGGGCACCGTTTACTCCCTAAGCTTTTCTACTTCTTGCTGAGCTTGCTTCAAACCCTTCTGGAGGGTTAGTGTTTTCGAATCCTTTTTCCATGCAGTAGTGGAGGCTGGGAGCTTTACCTGAACTTTCCTATTACGCTGCTTCGAGTTTAGAACCCTTATTACTCCTGAAGGTGCTGCCTCCGTCTGAATTATCTTATCACGGGTCATCATTTTGTCCATTTCTATTTCAACATGAAGATCAGCCCATTACTGTTCCTTTTCAATTGGAACATCAGTCCATTTTTCAGCTTCATTTGGAACAACAGTTTGGCTTTTTTCTGGGTTTTGAGCAGCAAGATGGATTATGGTGCTCCGCCTCTTGCCCTTAAGGGGTTTTGCTGGTGTGGTCGAACCTTTTCTTCCTGAAGTCCCTTTTACCCTTTGCCTTGCCTTTAGAATCCTAATCTCCTGGTGAAGCTGGACTCTTATGTTCAATAATCTCTGCTATTCGTTTCGTAGTTCCCTTATTTCTGCCATTTCTTTAGAAGGAATAGCAGGTTGTTTACTGTGATCTGGACTGCGGCTAGCTTCCTGATTTTCTTCCTAGGGTGGATATTCCGGGACAAGAACCTTAATTGGCTCTGTTATTTCTTGGGCTATTTCTTTTTCTGACCTTATTTCCTCTGGACTTTCTTCTGGTGCCTTCTGATTAGGAACGAGTTGTTACTGCTTAGCATTTTCTGACATCTTCTTATCATGAACAGACAGATTTTCTACTTCTGCCTCTTTTGCATGTGATTCCTCGGGTGCATCTTTCTCTTAGGGTTTCTCTTCGGCATGGAGGTCTGATGGACTCGAAGGTTGGCCATATTCACCCATATTGGCCAAAACTTTGGCCAATTCATCTTCCCCTAATGGGTCTTGTAGTGGGCTACCTTCCTACTGTTCCATTCCCCCCTCCTGCTTGAACTGCTGGGCTTCTTTTCCCTCGTCTCCTTCCTCCTTAGATTGCTCGTTTTCTTCCTCTTTTTCTTCTTCTTCTTCTGCAGATTGCTCTGCTTCCTCTTCTTCTTCTTCTTCTGCAGATTGTTCTGCCTCCTCTTCTTCTTCTTCTTTTTCTTCTGCTTCTACAGACTGCTCTGCTTCCTCATCCTGCACTTATGTTCCCTTGTCTTCCCGTTGGGATCGCTCATCTTCGATTTCCACCGGCTGGCTAGTGCCTTCTTGGGGCTTCTCCATCCCTCCTCGTAGCCGTGCTAGTCGGACCGATTTCCTGTGTTTTTCTAGTTGCTTGGGTCTGCTGGTAACATGTTTCTGCTTTGCCGATTTCTTGTGTTTTTTAGGTTGCTCGGGTGTGCTGGTGACCTGCTTCCGTTTTTCTGGACGTTGGGGTGTGCTAGTGACTTGTTTCCATTTTTTCAGATGTTCAGGTGTGGCCAATCCCCCATTTACAATGGTAATTAGTTCTTCCCAGTTGCTCTGCTGCTGGGTGAGACTATGGTTGACTGTCAACTGAACTGTTGTGCCTTTTTCATGCTTCATGCAACGTCATGAAGTAATGAATTCAACAATGCAGATAAATTTACAGAGCATTCCTATTTTAGAACAGCTAGGAGTTTAAGATGTCGTGGTCTTACCACGTCTTTTCTGCCTTCACAGGTGATATAGCTTTGGATGGTCTTTGCTAATTCTGCCTACGGCTCTCCTAGTGTTGTTGGCAGCACCCCCTTTCCTCGAATTGTCAGGATTTGTCCCTCGTCCTGGAAGATCTCTATAATCTTCTGCAACCTTTCCTTCTTTAACGTCCATACTGGTCTAGTGGTTGGAAGTCCTGAGACTTCTGCGATTATGTCATCGGTGACTGCTATATGTTTTCCTCTTACTGTGGAGTAGTCCTCTTGCAAGTTCTACAAGAATTCAATTTCTACTGTTTCATTAGACTCCCTCAAGCGGTTAAGATAGGTCAGCCATCCTACTCTTGCCAGGATTTCCCAAGCAGCAGCCGAAACAGTTAACACTTGCGGTTCTCTGCGAATTGATCTTCCTCCCATAGTTTCGTTATGAATCCTCAAAGGAACGACAGCTGTTTGTTGAAACGCAGAGAAGATGATGGACGTAAAACTCGTTCAAACTCTAATGCTGCAACGTATACAGTGGAAATTGATTTGAACACCAAATCATGTAGAAAAACAAAAAAAAATAAGAAGACATAATACCGTTGAGCCATGCTATACCCCAATATACAATCTCCCAAGTAGCGAGTTGACATGTAGTCTGGGGAATGATGAGGTTAACCTCCCCCACCGCAATGTGATAGGTTGTCCCAGCCATTAAATAAAGGAGTAGTGCCCGTTCTACAACAAAGTCTTTAAGGAACAGCGTATGGCAATATTCCATGTTTACAAAAACAACCTATTACTGAAATCGAGGTATAACGTTGTGCCGCTTTAATACGTAAGAGACTGCGGTGATTTGATGCAAGGTTGGGGATAAGACATTTGCCGTAAATAGAGAGTCTGATGAGTTCATTGTCACTGGTTCTGTAATGATTGGTGATAATATATAGTCATGTGTTATATGGTTGGGGTAATAACATATAATTGATTAGCACGGCATAAGAAACAAAATGATGCAACTAACTTACCTATTGGTGTAAATAATGCGACTTCAATACCATTAACAGTTCTCTGCTGCCGACAGGTGTCCATAACCTTGGCAGAGTTGTTTATTTCACCCATGGAACCATAGTCCTTTGTGTATGCTAGGGAATGTTGTGTAATGTCAAAATGTAGGCCATTATGTTGGCTTGGTGACCAGTTAGCCATAATTCCATTCACGAGGAAGGAGCGAATAGTGGGTAGGCCAGCTCATGATGGGACCTCCTGTTCCAAGGGTTATTTGTTTGATATACCTTTTGGACCACTTCCCTGGTGTGGTGGCCATAGTGGGAATGCCACTTCACTTCTTTCCTGATGATCATGGTAGGCCAGCTCTTAATGAGACTTCCTATCCTACAATTTGACAATTTAGAAACCATGTTTGATCCCTCTTTTTTTGTTTTTCATGAAGTGCCTTCCCTATTTATACACAAAGGGTGGTTCAACACTCCTTAAGAGTAGGAATGGTGGAAGAAGTATTAATATCCCAATAGGAAGGTTTAGATCCTTTGCTCTTATTGTTGAATGATAATCAAAGAGGATTAAAAAGGGACCATCATGATACAGATAACCAATCAGAACGAAATTAGTAGAACAATGACAGCAAAAGATGATGAACAAGCATGTCTTTCCTTCTGTCCTCTCACCAATTCAGGGCAGTTTCTTATAAAGATAGTGATTTATGATTGACTAATTTCCGTATGTTGTTTTTTTTGTTCCCATTACATAAGTGCATAGCTGTATTCAAAAGGACTTGAAAGAACATGAGCAGTAAGCGTCCTCAATTTAGAATAGCAAAAGGAACAAGTTGTTTCACAAGGAGAGCAAAGGCATACAAGTGGTGTTTCTTTTGAGAAAGGGAACAACAATAGTTCACAAATGTTGTTCCTTTGGAAAAGGAACAACAAAAACATACAAATGTCGTTCCTTTGGAAAAGGAACAACAGAAATAAAAAATGATGTTCCTTTGGAAAAGGAACAACAGAAAGAAAAAGTGTTGTTCCTTTGGAGAAGGAACAACAAAAATAAAAAATGTTATTCCTTTGGAAAAGGAACAACAAAAAGCAAAAGTTCTGTTTCTTTGGAAAAGGAACAACAAAAACACACAAATGTCGTTCCTTTGGAAAAGGAACAACAGAAATCAAAAGTGTTGTTCCTTTGGAAAAGGAATAGCAGAAATCCAAAATTGTTGTTCCTTTTGGAAAAGGAACAGCAGAAAACCAAAATTGTTGTTCCTTTGGAAAAGGAACAACAAAAACACACAAATGTTGTTCCTTTCGAAAAGGAACGACAAAAACACACAAATGTTGTTCCTTTGGAAAAAGGAACGACAAACACACACAAATGTTGTTCCTTTGGAAAAAGGAATAGCAAAAGCACACAAATGTTGTTCCTTTGGAAAAAGGAACAGAAAAAACGCACAAATGGTGTTCCTTTGGAAAAAGAACGAAAAAAGCACACAAATGTTGTTCCTTTGGAAAAAGGAACAACAAAAACTCCTGATGCCGTTCCTTTTGGAAAAGGAATAGCAGAAGCAGCAAAACTTTGTTTCAAATATATTTACAAAAGTAACTCAAGAAGTTATGTACAGACTATAAAGAAAAATAAATTCCTTAGTGAATTACAGGTGAGGAAGACTTCTCTTCCTCCGCCAAAATCTCCATATCTGAATCTTGGCGTAGCTGTTGGCAAAAGGTCTCTCGAGTAAGTGGTTTGCGATAAAGATGGACTCAATGGCCATTTGCCTTAAAGGCATATCCAGAACCATCAATAGTGATTAGAGTAAGGGTACCATTGTCATGTCCCTTCTGGATTTCATATGGTCCCAACCAACGAGTCTGGAGTTTCTTGGGGAAGTCCTGAAACCTGGAGTCGTACAAAAGAGCCCAGTCTCCTTCGTGGAAGAATTTATTTTTAGTGAGAGCATCATGCCATTTAGCTCTCTGTTGTTGTATCAGAGTAGTGTTTTGAAGTGCAGAGAGCCTAATTTCATCCAGCTCATTGATCTACTGTAGTTGATTAGTCTGTGCCTCAGTTAGGTCTAAGCCAACTTCCTGTGTTGTTCGTAATGTTTGGATTTCGAATTCTATGGGGAAAATGGGTTGTTTTCCAAACACTAGCTAATAAGGTGAGTAACTGGTGGTACTCCTCCATGTTTTTCTATAAGCCCACAGTGCTTCAGGTAGTCTGGTAGCCCAATCACGTTTATGTGATGCAACAATTTTCCTTAGGATCGTTTCTATTATTTTATTGTTGCTTTCTACTTGCCCATTTGCCTGTGGGTGTTATGGAGTAGTAATTTTATGCTGGACACGATAGTTGTTGAGTGTTGCAGCTATTCTGTTTCCAGTAAAATGTGGTCCACCATCTGTAATTATCTCTCTTGGAAGGCCATAACGTACAAATAGATGGAACAAGAACTATATAACAGATTCTTCTGTGGCTCTTGGCAATGCCTCTGCTTCAACCCACTTCGTGGCATATTCTGTTGCCACCAAAATGTATGTTTTCTGGTTTGATGATGGGTTGATTGGTCCCACGAAATCAAGAGCCCATCGCTCAAATGGTTTTATGACTAGCTGTGGTTTCAGAGGCATCTCATCCGACTGACTAGGGCATCCCGATCTGTAGCAACTGTCACAGGCTTGGACAAATTTCTTTGCATCTTTGAAAATTGTGGGCCAATAATACCCTGTTTGTAACACTTTATGTCCACCACGTGGTTGGTCATGGAAGGCTTTCAAAATGTCAAAAATTTCGTCCTCTCGAATGCATCTCCTGATATGCATGTCCGCTCTTGTGTGAAACAAATAGCCCCCAATCCAGGAAAATCTAGTACTTTGTTGAACAATCAGTTTTCGCTCATTAGGGGTTAGATGCTTTGGTAACTTACCTACTGTTAGGTAATTGGCAACGTCAGCATACCAGGGTGTTTGAACAACGACAACAAAGAGATGCTCATCCGGAAATTGATCTTCAACTGTTACTGCATCAACTAGCTTTGGCATTCTTGAGAGGAAATCAGCTACCGGGTTTTCTTTTCTAGGTCAATCCTTGATTGTAATATCAAATTCCTGCAATAAAATCAGCCATCTAGTTATTCTTCCATTTGTGATAGGCTTGTTTGCTAAATATTTTATAGCAGAATGATCTGTGTACAATATAACAGGATATCTGGTAATGTAATGTCTGAATTTATTGACAGAATGTATAATGGCTAGAAATTCTTTTTCGGTAACAGTATAGTTTAATTCAGCAGGGGATAGATTTTTGTTAATGTAATAAATTGCAGATGGTTTTCTATCCTCTTCCTATCCAAGGACCGCTCCAATGGCTGTGTCTGAGGCATCAGATGATATCTGGAATGGAAAATCCCAATTTGGTCCTCGAAGGACTGGGGCTGTGGATACGAGCTTCTTCAGATCCTTGAAAGCACATTCACATTTCTTTGTCCAAGGAAAATTAGCGTTACTAGTTATTGCATACAAGGGTGCAGCAATACGTGAATAATGTTCTATAAACCTTTTGTAATAACCAGAAAATCCAAGAAAGATACGTACCTCTGTTTGAGTGGTAGGAGTAGGAATAAGCAGAAGTATTTGGATTTTGGTTGGATCTGCCTGAATGACAGCTGCTGGAATATAGTGTCCTAAAATAAGTCCTTCTGTCATCATCATATAACATTTTTTATGGCTTAAACAAAGCCTGGTAGCAATGCAATGTTGTAGGACTTTTTCTAGTGTATCCAATGCTGGGTCAAACTCATCTCTGTATGGAGTAAAGTCGTCCATATATACTTCCAGTCCTCCATTTATTAGGTCTGCAAAAATGCTAAGCATAGCCCTTTGGAATGTGGCAGGGGCATTGCATAAGCCAAAAGGTAAAACTCGGTAGGCAAATGTTCCCCAAGGACAAGTAAAAGTAGTTTTGTATTGATCTTTAGGGGAAATCTATATTTGGTTGTACCCACTGAAGCCATCAAGGAAATAAAACAATTTCTTTCCTGCCAAAGTGTCTAATACCTGGTCGATGAATGGGAGCGGGAAGTGATCTTTTTGTGTTGCTTTCTTTAGCTCCCTGTAGTCCACGCAGATTCTCCATTTCCCATTCTTTTTTGGTACCACCACAAGTGGGGAGACCCATTTACTATCAGAGATAGGGTATATAAAGTTAACATCTAAAATTTTTTGAAGCTCAGCTTTTACCACCTCTTTTAGATGAGGATTTAGTCTTCTCTGAGGCTGTCTAACAGGTCTTGCATCTTTTTGTATGTAAATGTGGTGTGTACATAACTGGGGGCCAATTCCTTTCATATCAGGGTAGTCCCATGCAAATGCTTCTTTATATTTCCTTAACATATGGATGAGCTTTGTTTCTTGTTCGGATGTGAGGTTGGCATTAATGTTTAAGGTTTTTTTGGGTTCAATCTCCACAATTTTACTATTTCCAACAGAAGTGATAGGGATTGTATGATTGTGTGTATCTTTCAGAGGGTCTTCTTCTAATTCGTTATCAAATGATGCTTTTATCATATGACATTGGGTACGAGATGTGAGTTCAGTTTGTCTTATGAAATTATTGATGGCATCATCTTCTGTTTGGTCTTTGAAGCCAAGTGTTTCTTGTATAGTTAATGGAGATCTAATGTTATCAGTAAGATATGTTACAGGGTGCCTATTAGTTTTGACTATTGTGACACTTGGTTGTGCTGGGGGATATAGCACTAATTCTTGATAAATGTTCCCCTGGTTATGATCATATTCCCTTGCCGACAGCCAATATAGGCATCGACAGTGGTGAGCCAAGGTCTTCCTAAGATCAATGGATGTCCATCAAGTCGGGTTTTAGGATTTATTATCAGAAAATTGGTTGGATATTCCTAGGAGTCAACCGAGACCATGACATCATGTAGTATACCCTCTGGCCTAACCACAGATCGGTCAGCCAATTCTAACAAAGTGGAGGTGGGTTCTAGAGATGTAACGCCTAGCTTTTGGCAAGTAGTGTTTGTTAAGATATTGATTGCAGCTCCAAGATCAACTAAGGCATGGGGCAGGGTTTGACCATAAATTTGGGCAGTTACTATTGGGTTTCCTGGGTCTTTGTATTTAATGGGTGTTTCTTTTCCTGATAATAAGTCAGATAAAGTGCCGACTACTTGAGCTCTTGGATTATTTGTTATATTCCTCCTTGGTCTTTTTATGCATGATTCTTTGATAGTTTTTGCATATATTGAGATGTCTTGAATGGCTTGGAGGAATGGAATTTTTACATACAAATTTTGTAATTCTTCGAGACTGTTAAAATTAGGTTGTTGTATAGGTCGTGGTATGACTAATCGTTCTGGGAACAGGGGAGAGGATGTGGTTGCTTGATTATGAGTTTGTTGTTTATTCACATCCTCTTCATGTGACAGATGTTCTCTAGGTAACTGATCTTCAATCTAAATTGTTTTATTTCCCTCAGTTTGAATAATACGCCCAGATCTTAACTGAAGATCATTACACTCCCTCAGATCAGGTCCTACTTCTAGTGTTTCTAGGATTTGGAGAGATTGGATCGGTCTGTTATTTGGGTTGGGGTTGGGTTGGGCTTGGAGTTGCGGTCTCAGATTAGACTGGGGATTTTGCTGTAAAGCTGGTAGTGTAGGTTGAGGGAGAGGGATATTTCCTATTGGCTGATGCATTGGTCTCTGTCAGTTTGTCTACCAAGTTGAGCTTTGTGAAGTAGGGGGAGTCCATTGTGGTGGGTATGGGTTATTTTTCCAATATGGTGGGGGATAAGGATGATTTGACAAACCAGATTGGATCATCTGATTCAGCCATGGGTTTGCAGAAGGAAATGACTATGGTGACCAGTTTGGAAATGGACGCTGAAATTGACTTTGCCACGTATTATACTTTTGAGCATTATACTGCGGAGATTGAAAAGAAGAAACTGGGTCTAAAAACATACTAGTTTTTCGCGTCTACCACTGACAACGCTGGTTGAGAAAAAACACCGCTTTTGGCTCTTCTTCTGCTTCCTTATATACTGCTTTCAGTCTAGGTAGTGAGGGACAACTTTCCATTGAGTGATCTCTTGTACAGATGGCGCATGTTTCGACTGAATCCAATGGAAAATCCTTATGGCTATGCTTCTTCCTGCATTTGGGGTAGAATATTGCCAAATTCTGTTCTGCCTCCATTTTCTTCTGCTTGGTCTGCAAAATATCCAATTGTGTAGTCAGTGTCCCTAGTATATCAGTTTTAAAATTTTCTAATTAATTTCCAATTTCTACACATGTTACTCCTTCTAATGAGATTTTATTTTCTTTTACAAACCAATCATGTTCCACCGGTTTGATTCGTGTGCTGCCTCTCGAACTCCTGATACATAAATCAATTATGTCAACAAACATTTCCTGATAAATATCCCCTTTTCCCATAATGTTTAATGTTTCGATCCATTGTTCCTTCATGCCGCTTATTAATGTTGTTTTCAACACGTTGTTAGGTAAAGGCAGTGATTCATAGGGAGATCTTCGTAGATTATACTGGAAACGTTCCACATACTCTTCTGATGTTTCGTTTGGTCTAGCTATCATCTGGAATATTTCATCTTTCAGTTCTCTAGACCTGCAATAGTCCTGATATTTTTTTAGAAAATATTCTTTCATTTGTTCCCAGTTATTTATAACCCACCACCTAATCCCATAAACCATCTTAAAGTAGCCCCTTTTAGTGTAGAGGGAAACAGTTTTAGTTTCTAGGGGTCAGTGGTGTAATCATACCCCCTGCACAGTACATCAAATTCAAATAAAAATGCATCCGGGTCTTTTGATGTAAGCCCGTGAAATGTAGGGATATGTTGAAGAGGGATTGCTTTCATGGGGGCATTTGCTGCAGAACAAACTATGGGGTATTGTAATGTAGAGGTTTGGGTGTTTGGTTGCTTTTGAGCCATTGGGTCAAATATATGCCAATAACCTTCTAGGATATCTAGGAGGGTGTTCCTAGGTTGAGAGGGAATGTCTTTGACATGAATAGTTTTAATAGCACTTCCTCTATCTAGGACTTTTAACTGAGGAGATTGGGTCTCTCCAATAGTAATTTTTGCAGCACTTCCTTTGTCTGGGCTGCTCAATGGCTAAGTTATCCTAAGAGGAGATCATGGTTCCTCAGTTTCACCTGTCTCTCCTCCTCCTTCATAAAGATTACTAAAATTCCCTTCCTGCAATAGCTCTGGAGTAGAATTTTCAATTTCTTAAAAGTCCTGCTCGTCAGTTTGACTATGTACCTCAGCAAAGGCTACAGATGGTGAACTTGTGGCCTGAAGGGAGCTAGTAGGTTGTTTAGGAGTAATTTTCTTGGGTCCTACTGAGGGCTGAGATTCGGCTTTCTTATAGATTTCATCTATGAAGGTTGATCGACCAAGGGTCATAGGCCCCTTAGCTTTTTCTGGATTTGGTAAAGGTTTGGAAATTTTCTCTGGCTTTTTCTGCTTAGTCATGCACTCAATTTAACTACTAAATCCTACTTAAGCAATAGCAACAAATCTGCAGGAAAGCAGGCAAAGGAGTAGGGCTTTTACATGCTCCACACGTAGGTTCTTACCTTTCGTTTTCAAAACCCAATTCTTCCCTAGCAGGCTCGTACACTACTCTAAGAAAAAGAACAAATGGCTACACTCTTTCCTCGGAAACGGCGCCAAAATGTGGAGCTATAAAAAGGGTTCTTTCACCTCTAGTTACCTCACATTAATATGTCAATCCAGGAACTTTTCACTATTTCAAAGAGTGTCTCAGTCTGAGGCTTAGCATTTTCCAGAGTAATGCTCGTAGTACAGTTGTTTGAA
Organism: Pinus taeda; assembly: GCA_000404065.3. Classification (NCBI taxonomy): domain Eukaryota; kingdom Viridiplantae; phylum Streptophyta; class Pinopsida; order Pinales; family Pinaceae; genus Pinus; species Pinus taeda. The sequence continues at coordinate 28,379 of APFE030836222.1, read as the reverse complement.
ACTACAAAAGTAAATGGACGTGTGTCTACAACTTAACTACCTCAAAAGGCTAAATCACACATTCAGATATTAAGCAATGTATCAGTCAAGGGTTCGGTAGCAATAACCCATCCCTTTAGGAACTGATGGAAAACAAATTGGAGAACAAATCAAAGGTCTGGGAGCCGGGCAGTAGATGCCAATGCTCACTACAGCCTGAGATTGTTCTTCACACCAAAATAACAAATAACAAGAAATGGAACGGCAGATAAAGAGAACAGCAATGAAATGGAACAACAACCTTAAAATGGAACAGCAATTCGAAAATGGAACAACAATTCAGAAATGGAACAACAATTCAGAAATAGAACAACAATTCAAAAATGGAACAACGATTTGGAAATGGAACTGCAATCAAGGTGTTATCTCAAAATCAGACCCTGGAAGGATGCAGACCAGGAAGACCTCAACTATTTCAAACCTACTTTAGGCTGAGACTTAGCCTCCTCAACCTGAGAGGGCTCTCTCTTAATGGATTAATGATTTTGATTAAAGATAAGATGGCTAACTCTTATAGAACAACTATGAAAAATATGAATGGTGGAAACACATTAAACAACTATCCATTGGGCTTATGGAGTCAACAACACCTCAATATAACAATGAACTCAACCTTACATGGAAGTCAGGGCATTCAACATTTAAACATTCAGAACATAAACTCATATGGGACTACACAGTTTATAAATGTATACAGGAAGTCAGAGCACATTCAGTGAATTCTGAGTGATTATACATCCATACCACTGTAAGAATTAAGAAAAGGACAACATCACATATTCTGAACATAAAAAATCTTTCATGAATCGTGAGAAGTAAATTCAAACATGTATTACTGAAAATGAGTCTTACATAAGCCAAATACAAGCTTTTCCATAAAATTTCCAACCCTGAGTACATTGCTGCTTCAGCTATATATAGAGTTCTTATTCTAACTTATTGAGATTCCTCCTCAAGCATGAGGGGAATTCGAATTCCTCCTTATTTGATACCTATTGACACTTAAACTAAATATTTAATACAAAAGACAGCTAACTAGGAGTCCTAGAGACCTAAGACAATTAGGAGTGTAACTCCTCATCATGATCAAAACAACCTTATCTAGGAATTAAACACTCCTTTTGACACATAAAACTCCATGAAGTCGAATTTGATGAAGTCCATAACCTTCCAGATGGCCCTTGATGACTCATCCTTTTGTTGTTCCTAGAAACTAGAAAACTGTTCCTTGCTCCGTTCTGGCTGAAAAATAGGTCTTGAGACAGAGCTCATAATTTCTCATAAAAAATGTATTTGGAAAAACTGAACGAGGCTTTTGTGAACTAATCCATGCTTAACAAAAACCTCTCTTGGTTGTTTGAAAAGCCTTTCCTACCGCTCACAATATGTCTTTGAAAAACATGTGTCAAACAGAGAAATAGGCTTGTGAAAAACTGCACGTACAGCAGTTTTGTAGCGCAATTTGGATCATTCATTTCTCCCATATCATGACGTATTTGAGGAAACAGAAGGCGGTTTTTGTAGCCCAGTATGTCTAGAACAAAAACCTCTCTTGGGTTTTTAAAATACTTCCCCAGCTGTCCAGAATCGATCCTTGAAGAAGACGTGTAAAACAGGAAATTTTGATTTTGAAAAACTGCACCTACAGCAGTTTAGTAGCGCAAGTTTTGGTATGTGTATATGTCTTCATTTCTTGAATTTTCCTTTTGATTAGGGCTCAAACTTTCTCAAATGATATTATTAAACCTCTGCAGCAACATACCTTTGAAAATAATCCTTTTTTTCTTTAAAGGTAGATCCTCAAAAAACAAAACTGTCACCTTCTCAATAATAAGTTGCAGTTTACCATCTTCAACTGAGAATACTAAAATTCGGCCTTTGTTAGGTTTGTTCTCCTCGGGCAATAGATGTGCTATCCCAACACAATAATAAGCATTGTTCTCATTTGTAAATGAACAACTGAGGATGGAACATCCATTTTCATAAGTATCAAGTTGATATGATGAAAGAACTTCAAATGTCTGATTATCTATCAGGTACATAAAGTGTGTTTCAATCTCCTCAATATTTGTCTGAGAATACTTCACACCGCAAATGGAAAAGGTGTGAAATTGCTCCTGGTGGAAAATACAATGAGCATGCTCTCCCAGAGGAATTGCATGGATATGAAGTTTCTGAATGTCATCAATTTACCCAATAGTAAGCGGGTTCTCTTTTGCCATTGCAAGGCTGTCTGGAAAGGAAACTGAATTGAAAAGGCACACATGATTGACTTCCTTAAGATTCACATTGCTATACAACAACTTTTGATTGCTACTGTAAATAACTATCGGCCTGTCTGATGCTGCAAAAACATGTGTTGTGTTCTTAGAGCGAAAAGTCCTCAAGGTGATAGCTTTTGTACCCAACAAAATCTTCTTCCAGTCAGACAACTCTCCAGTGCTCATATTCAATATGAAGTTGAATAGACTCCCATCCCCAAGACCACATAATAAGTATGCAATCCCTTCAAATCTTGTTTGAGCCTTCAAAGAACTCTGATGTATGCTGACCCTGAGTTTGCCAAGTTCTTCTTATGCATGAAAGGAGCATGAGAATGACCAAGACCGATTCTTCCTTACCTTACCCTTTTCTTTTGAAATCTTTTTAGTAATAATAGTGGCTCCACTTGGGATAGTGTGCCCTTGTGGTTCACTAAGAACCTGCAGTTCCAGTGCCTTATCCTCTTATGATAAACAAAAATTTATTTGACAAGCATCTCCTTTAAGTTTCTTGGGCCTTCACCTCGAGCTTAAGCTTGATGATCACTGTAGGAGAGAGAAGTCTATAT